>OMNV01012622.1:51148-66175 GCA_900303265.1 Brotula barbata
ATAGAATGTAAAATGATGCGTTTGGCACCAAAGTAAAGTCCAGTGCAGCAGCATCAACAAGACCAACACAGTTTCCTGGCTCACAGATTCTCCACAGCTGCCAACCCATTTTAGAGACATTTTCTCCCCAAATGCATTTTGATTTCCTAGAATTATTTTAGGGGGAATAGAAAGAGTTGAGGGGGTGTATTGTGTAGGAAAATAATAAAACTCCTTAGGCCTTTTACATATTAAGTTTGCCAGCGTTTGTTCAAGAGTGCAGGTGCAGAATAAATGAACTTTGTGTGAGAAAAGTCAAAAGAGCCATGGAGGAAGGTCGAACAGTGAGGGAGCCATACAGTCGATCTTTTATGTTTGATGATCTTTAAAATCTGCTGGATCAAAGGCGCTGAATGCCTTCGCAAAAATATCTGGGCTGCTGTAAGACTTCAATCATAGCCAGATTTGTGAGAAATCAAATGGCAGGCATGGCACATGTGCTGATTACAGGCATGTGCTGATTACAGCGAGCTGGATTTGGTTATGGGACTATATCGCGGTGACACGCGGCATTGTTAGATCCCTGGATCAAACCCCGCTGCTTTCAGTGTGAAGCTTGTGCCATGTCCTCTGGTTTCCCCATCATCAAAAACCCGTGTTAGATTATTGCTCCTGATGAACGCACCAGGCTGTGATTTTGGAGTTGGCTGCCCAACACTCTGAATACTTACAGTGGGTTAAATGTACACACAGGGGTCAATACGTTTCATTTTTAATATCTGTTTAACAGGCAAAGTTCAGCCTTTGGCACAGCTTTCTTATTCTTAGCAAACAGCAGAAGTGCCGTCACAGTTTGAAACAAACTACCCGAGGGCTCGAAGCTGTCTGAGGTTTTCTACTATTTTATAATTAACACATTCTGTACAATACAACTTCATAACTTTGTCTCACCCACTTATGCACCTCTGCTCACTGTTTTCTTAAATCTGTATTGAAAACCCACAAATATCTGTGAGTGCACAATTAATAGTTCCACTCAGTTATGCATGTGACAATGAAAGCACTTGATAATATACATGATAACAACAACACTAATCATGATAACTTTATTTATATTGTGCTTCGACAGATAAAGTGAGAGAGGGCCGGATACCCAGGAGGTGATAAACCAAAGAATTAGACCAGACAGAAGCAAACAAAGTTAAGCTAAAGTGGAAGTGAAGTAAAACACAAAAGATTATAAAACAGTGAAACAAGGCGGAATAGTATAAGAGGTAAGAACAAGAAAAACATGTCAATGAAAATAATGGAAATAAAGGCAATGGGGAAAGGAACGCAGAGACGACGTCGCATGATGTCATCTAGTCTGTACAAATAAAGGAATAAAATTGGATATGGATAATGGATAACTGCCATCACATAATGTCAGTACAAAATAAAATGATAAGTCTATCTCTCTACCTATGGTAATAAAGCAGAAATGCCTAAAAAAGTTATATATTATTAACGCCAAACATTTAGAAATCTAATCCAGATCTTTGCACCACGTTTGTGTTTTCACGGTCTCTGAACACTGACAGAGACCGCCCTCTTGTGGTGGGTCTGTAATATTACACTAAAAGTCCTGTTCAGACCACTGACGCGCTGATATCTCACCAACTGCCATGTCAAAATAGAATCATGTTAATCAATTTCCATCAATGTCCTTTATTTTCATGTATGATCATTGTGTGTATTGTTTATCACACAAGCAATATAACAAACAGATACAGCAAGATGCAGCAAATAACTTGGCTTTAAACCATGTCTACTCTATTATCTGAAATACCACATTTAAATATTTTATTTGGATTTACACCTGCTTATGTAAGCGAATCATTCAAATCTGAGAAATTCGTGCCAGCCTTTTGGCAAAAAACAGTTAAAGTTTGTAAGGGATGAATAATGAGCTCCTGCTGTTTACACATTTTCTTTTTCCCCAGGCTGGAACAAACAGATTAGTCTGGAAAATAAATGAAATATTTTTGAAACGTAGATGCAGACAGGCAATTTATTCAGTGAATGTATTCATTGTAATTTTGACTTCCTCCAATTCAATCAGTCAATGTCACAGACAGACAGGGTGTGATTTGATTAGTGTCTGAGAGCGTGTTTCCATTAGACAAGGTGCAGCGTGAATGGGATCAGCTGGTAGACTGAGCCATAGAACAACGCCATATACAATACGTTCAGACTGGACAGTATGATGTATTCAGCCCTGCTCCTTATTATTGCCATCTTCTTAAATTCATGTTATGTGAAAGTAGGAAATATTATTCACTGTCACAAGATTTTTTTTTTGGTGACGTATAATATCAAATCGAAAAACATCTGCCACCCCTGACTTATAAATATAAATCTGTCAGTGCTTCCACTCTGAAGCAGAAGTGATAATGAAGCGTCTGTATAATGAACCGTGTCGGCTGTCATCTGTCGTCTCTGAATGAGAGCCTAAATGACGTGAGCTCAAAAAGGAACATGGCATCAGATTGCTCATTCATCAAAAGTTTCACAAAGTCAACCAAAGGACCCCCCCACCCCCACCCACATTCATTCTGAGTGGAGGTCAGTCACTTTAAAGCAACACCTCTGCTAGTGGGACGGGAGTGGGAAACCATGTTGCAGGGGACACGGGGAGGGTCAGTGGAAGGGTGAGGAGGATGGCAAGGACAGCGATGAGCAGAATACGTTGTAAAAATGTGGATTAAAGGGGGGTGGCGTGAGTAAGATGATATGAGGAGTGAGGGTGAGAAAGGTGGCATGGAGAGGGAACGTGGCTACTGCATGAGAGGAGCGAAGGCGTGTCGAATGGAGAAAGAAGCCAAATCGCCAAACCCACAGCTCGCTTGGATCACTGAGACCCATAAATAAACGTGTGACAGTATTAAATATAGTAGAGAGTCCAATCAGTACAGTTACCCATGTCCCCCAAGGACACTTAGACTGTCCAGTGTGTGACACACACACTGAATGATGAGAGGCCGACGGTGAGAGAAGAAATCACAAAATCCCCAGAAGGAAACAAACCGAACATAGACAAGGTAAGAGTGTGTGACGGTGACCTTTAGCCACTTGTATGAAGCCAAGGCAGAAGTGATGAGTTCTATCAATCACGTGTGAAAATGTTGGTTCAATCTGAGATAGCAGTGATAGAGCCTATCATGGTTTAAAGAATGATAGAAGGTGCAATTTGTTTTAAAGTCTGTCTCACAGGCAGACAGAGCAATATAAAGCACAGATGACTGCTACTGATGATGGAGGAACGATGCACTCTAATACAGAAGAATATTGGGGCATGTCAGTAGAGGTGATGTTGTCTCGTGTGTTTGGTTAAAGCTCCTGCCTGTGCCTTCGACCAGGTCACTCGGTTGTTGGGTCAGTTCAAGTCAGGGCAACTGCACTCATACATCTGGAACGTTCATTTGGTCTCGACCCACGAGGATAGGACAGGACATTGGTGGTAACAAAAATAATCTCTCCCCAGGGTCACCAAGTCATCATGGTGAAACCTGTGTGGGCACCGCTGCTCTTTCTGCTACTGGCAGGATGCACCAGTAGAGCCCAGGAAGATGAAGAGGAGGAGGAGGAGATTGTGTTGCCCACAGGTACAGAGGAAGACGTACAAGCGACTGAACGAGTAGAAGAAGATGTGGCGGCAGAACCTGAAGGCCCCTTGACCGCGGTAATCACTCACATAAACTACAGTGGAACATTTTTTCAGTAAAATCCTTTAAAATTGGACTAAAATGTAAAAATGTCATGCCTGTAATCCGTAAACTTTTAGTTTCAAGGTACATTCATTCAAAGCTGCAGTACATTTTTGGACATATTTTTTATTTTTAATTACCATGGATTACCTTGTTTGTCACATCCACAGTTGGCCATGCCAGATGGGAGAAAGCCGTGTCCCTTGTGGATGGGTGGGTTGCCAGGGAACCCAGGGCACAGTGGGCACCCCGGGAGAGATGGTAGAGATGGACACGATGGCCCCCGGGGCAGTAAGGGAGACAAAGGTAACAGAAACACCTCCTCTTGGTTTGGAATGTGGTAGATGAAATGAGTCAGAAGAGTTGCCGTCCAAAATTGGCCACCATATTTGATTCCAACCAACAATGTATGGGTCCAGAAACACACATCCCCACCCAGAGACTGTCAGTCAAACAAACATCTTGATCACAAGTGTGCAAAATGTTGGTTTTCTGTGTGGTATTTGAACCACAGCATTTCTTCAGTTTGCTGACTATAATCATAAGACAAGGTGACGAAACACAAGCATATTAAGGACAGCAGACAGCACAGAACAGGCCAGAACAGAGATGAGCATTCCGGGGTAGCTGGACTGGACTGACAGCTCTGGATTAAAACGCTTTTTAATGGCTAGCACGCTAGGCACAGCTGGGCCGAGTGATAGCTGAACCAGCAGGGGAAGGAGAAGAGAAAGAGAGGACGCTGAGAGGAGAGCGTTTCCTCAGCTGGGGGGGACGCAGACTCCTCAAAGGCTCAGAGCGGGACAACTGAGGTGACGCTGCAGGAGATCCTACAAAAAAACGCACAAAGGATAAACAGTTCTGCTTTGAGCTTAAAGACACCATGCTGTGGATTAGAGGGCCACGGTCAGTTCAGGAGTACAACAACAGACCGGACAATGAGCGGCCATTAATTACCATCAATATAGTGATCTCATTATGTATTTAATCACCATGTTTTCATTCGTCAGATGAGGTCTTTTTTAAATGTTGACATCAATATGTCGATATTGTCCTAAAATGAAGCATCTTCTGTTGTTTCTGGCCTTACAGGGGAACCAGGAGAGAGGGGTGAGCCAGGAGAAAAGGGTGACGTCGGCTCGCCAGGTCCCCGTGGTTTTAGGGGATACCCAGGTTTGAAAGGTGCAAAGGGCATCAGTGCCTTATCGTACCACACAGCTTTTAGTGTGGGCTTGACAGACCCGGTGCCCGCTGACACAGACAAGCCCATCCACTTCAACAAGTACTTCTACAACCAGGATGGCCACTACAATGACGCCACCGGCAAATTCCGCTGCACCATCCCCGGAGTCTACTTCTTCACTTATCACTTCACCGTTTACCCAAAAGATGCCCGGGTGGCCCTGTTTAAGAATGACAAACCTGTGGTAATCACCTATGACAAGTACCAGGAGGGTAACTTGGACCAGGCCTCTGGATCAGTAATTCAGAAGCTGCAGGTTGGAGATGAAGTCTGGCTGCAGATTTATGGCGAAAGTAAGTTTGCCGGAGTGTATGCTGACAACACTAATGACTGCAGCTTTTCTGGGTTCCTGCTGTATCCTGACATGGAGGCAGCAACAGAGGAGGATATGTTCTGAGAACAAGAAGAGACGCTGTTCTGTGGAAGGAGGGAGACATTTTTGAGGATATATTACAGGCCTTTACAGTTATGTTAAATGAATACTCACCTGAATACTTTGTCCATTGTGTATGGATCAGCATGAATATATGAAAGCCTATAATAAAATCTCAGCCATGATTAAAGTGAATTTTCTCCTGTCGCTGTGTCTGTCCATCTCTTACGAGAGACTGTTTTTACCTATTGTAATAACGTTTATTTCAAGCAGAACAGTGTGGTTAATACTGCCCTCTAGCGTTGATTATTAAAATTTGTTTCAGTTTATATTACTGTGGTAAAACCCATGAAGAGGTAGTAAGAAAAACACCACAATATCTGACAACAGTGTTTTCATAATGCTGAAATACAATTTAAAATACATTTATTTATTCTGAACATATTTATTCATATATTCATTTTTTTATTTAAATTGTATAATCCTCTAATGTTACATAGTAGTGGACTAGAAAAAATTCTTTTTTTTCTCTTTTTTTTAATGGCATAAAATCTATTTATAGATTTAGATTTCACCCTAGGATTGTGTATACAGACTTCACCACCTCAACAGAAATAAAAATAATAAGAATGCTGTTATTTCTATTTCCAGATAACGAGCGCTTGGCCCTCGTTATTCAGCCAACAAACGCTTCTAATACGCCAGCTAAAGTTTGTAACCAATCAGCAATTAACAGTGCACAAGTCCCGCCTCCTCCTCCACTGTTACCTGTCACTCTGACGTAGAACAGGTACTAAATGGAACCGGAAACGGAAGTGGAATGGTTTCAAGCGCCAAATTAGCTCATTAACGAGTGAGCTAATTATAACGACACCTGGCTAATTTCAGACAGTTCAGTGAAGAAAACAGATAAAAACAGCGTTCGTTGGATTTTTTTTTTGTACACAAAACCAAAGCAGTGTAAAATATGTTCACCACATACGGTCTAATTTAAGAAGTTTGACAAAGTTAACGCGGCTGTCAGTGACGTAGCCTCGGAGGAACGAACTATTCGTGGAATTAACACCAAAAACCATCTGTAAACAACAGGAGGAAGGAGTTCGTGTTCAAACGTGACTTACTTTACTTTCACTGAGTTTTTACGTTTTTATGAAGCTGTTTGTTTATTGTCGTGCTGCGTGTGACGCTTGGTTTTCATTCTGTTGTGATTGTTCCAGGTTGTGTTTGCGGGGTTGTGGTCGTTTGTGAGTGTTCAGTGGTTTTCTGTGGATCTCTGGCTCTGTTATCTCTTTCTTGTGGTGATATTGGAGGATCGATAACTGAAAAACTGAAATCTGAATGCTAAAAGCGAGTTTGGCGTTGATCAGAACTCTGCCGTTTGTCCTGCTTGTTTCCTGTTCAAATTGTTCATTGTTATCGTTGTGATTTAAAATATGTATCTTTTACAATTTCTGTATGTATATGTGTTTGCTGTAGTTGTATATTTTTTTCATCACCGTGCAGCACCGTTCATATTTGTAAGCAAAGTTTTTGGTGCAGGACAGGTGTTCAGTAGCTGAGCGAGATGCATTAACCACAGTTGGCCAATAGATGGCAGACAAGGACAACCTACCATGGTTAGAGACGCAGAACCAGGAGGAATGAATCCAGGATTACGACACTTCTATGATCAAAAAGTATTACATTATCATATAAATTGTGTGGGAATTAGATTTTCCGTTGCATTCTAATTAGCTCACCAAACTATCCAAAGCCAAGTCCCAAGTCCCAAGTCCAAATTATTGAATTTGTTAATAGACAGTGTAAACTATTTTTCATCTCTGTGTGAGCATCTTATGTGTTAAACTAATCCACCCTAGAGACTGAGCAGATGTTGCTGCCCTGTGAAGTATTTGTTCTGCTGCTGTTCAAAGTTCCACTGAGTGATTGTGACTCTGATGCTGTTGTTGATCGTCCTTTGGAGATCCAGATGGATTCCAAATTTGTTTGTTAGAAGTCATTGGATTCAGAGAGAATCATGGGAAATTGTCTGTGACAGATACATCGCTACTTGAGGCCAAAAACGTTTTGTAAATAGCTTGGCAACTATCAGGCTGTAATAAAATGTTAAATTAGTTGGTTTTCAACTTTTCAATACCAGCACTGATGATGAGGACATCGTTATTGATGTTTATGTGTGTGTGTGTGTGTGTTCTCAGTCACACCTTCCACATTGAAGCTCTGTACATTTGGAGGATAAGATAGTTGGAGTTTCCTCCTCCTCCTCCTCTCGCCTGAACATAATAGTTGAATGAGATTTTAGATTAGATGCGGAGCCATGGCACAGATGGCAGCAGTCATAATGTTTTCCTGTGACATGTGGACAGGCTCACTCAACCACTCTGGCAACCCAGAGTGTTTGTTCCACTCAGCTCATTAGCTCAGCGAGTGACAGTAAATGGAGTGAAATGACAAAAGGAAACATCTATTTTCAAATATACACTTGTATTGTTTATTCAGTCATCTAGAGGCCTTTTCTCTCAGCATCCCAGTACAGAATTTAAGAGCAGCTTTATTGACTTTGCTTCTCTTAAGCGATCTTGAGTTGTGTTTGTGCAGCGTGTGGGTACATGAAGATAAATCCTGTGTTTATGTTCAAGGTTACTGTGGGCGTTTTTTTTCTGCTTCAGAGTGTTTATGTTGATGCAGTCTCTGAATGTGTGGATGATTTAGTCAATTTGCTGTCTGATGATTGAACTGTTAGTCCTTGCAGCTAATAAATGCCAATCAAAGGGAAAGCTATTTGCTCCAATGTCCTTCTAGGCTTAACTGTCCATGGATTATGATGTACAGTGACCTTGTTCTTGCAGGCCCCAGGCTGCTGGAGAACCATTAGAAGTTAAAGCTTTTGTCTTTATTAAGGTGTTTCTGGATACGGATGGATGTGGCCATTTGGTCCATATTTAAAAAGGGGACTTGCTATTCTTTTCGTTATTTCCCCATGTTTTTATTGTGCAGTCTAGTTGACTCAACATAATTGGCATCATATAAAAATGTTTGACAACGCTGGCTTGTCACCTCACTTGGACAAGAAAATATGGCATTAATTTGGTATGGATCCCCTGATGCCTGGCATAGGACACCAAACTCGGTGTGTAATTCATTTTGCAGCATTTCTGTCTTTTTTCCAAGTTTTAAAACATTATTGTGTCATTTTTACCTTCATAACAGTTATTATTATATTATGCATTTTACTGTTTTTATAGGTTTATTGCCCTCCTGTTAAATCAAATATTCTGCCCCAGTGAAGGATCATTAGTGCGTGGCTTTTGTTTTTACTTTATACATCATCATCAGATATTTTTCTTTTCCAATATTGCTCGGAAAATCCTTTTTTTTTGCATGAAGTTCAGGGATTACTGTCCTTCTGTCTGAGCTTACAGAAGGTGGTCGTGTGTAGATGAAGTTAGCTGGACTTGATGAGGATTCTGTGAAGGTCTGATGCTGCAGCGTGCAGTGGAAATATGACAGCTGTAAGCCCTAAACTCTCTACGTTCTCATGGTTTGATGCGCTGTTGGTTTTACTTTGAACGCATCAATGGCTTGTTGGCAAAGAGGGAGCGAGGGAAGTGTATTTACAGCTACTGTAGATAATAAGGATTGGATTATCTATTTTCTCTCTGAAGTGGAAACTGCAGACTTGACAAAAGAGGGAGCACGGCCAAATACTTTACAGTCCAATTTTCCTCACTGAGGTCTCAGTGGGGGGATTACACGCTCCCCCAAACACAGAGAAATGTGTTGAAGGGAGCGTCTGCACCAGCTGAGCACCCATCAGGTGCTGTAGCATCTTATTCCTGTGTGTCAGATGTAGTTTGGATCACTGAGACATCCTCCTATCTGCCACCATGGGATGTTCTCTCCTGTTGTTCCTATTGGTCAGCAGGACATCTCAGAAAGGACCAGATGGCTTTCACTGATAGGGTCGAAGAGGAGATTGAGATTTTCTATTTTGGCATATCCAGATTAGGATTTTAGCTTTTCACTTTCAGGGCATTTGTCACCATTTATGTGGAAAAAAAAGAGAGAGAGAGACCAAAAACCCATTCCAGCCTGAGCCTCCTATTCAGGACTATTGACAGGTGGAGATGAGCCCAGTGCAGATTTTGATCCAGATCTGGTATATTGAAGTATATTGTATTGTATTTTTTCTCAGAGGTTGGGTATGGGGAGGAGTTTCCCAGCATGCTTTGCAGCACAGGCCTTGTGTCAGTAGTTACAAGGATGTAGATTAGAGAAATAGTTTTGTGTGAATGCTGACTTCTCACCTCTAGCAGTTAGTTTATATTTGTTCCTTTAGTTGATTTGATTTATAGACCTTTGCATTAAGTAATAAAACTTTTTTTTTTTAATAATAATAATTAGTAGACAGAATTTTTTCAATATTTTTGACACTTTGTTCAAAATTAATTCCCCTTATCAATGAAAAAAATAGACAAATTTATTCCACAATTATATCAAATTTATGTAATGATTGTAAATATGTATCCAGATTTGATGGACCTAAATATACAGTATACTTTGTATTGCAGCAAAAACATGTACAAATATGCGGTATTGTACAACTAATCCTTACTTGTGTACAGCTAAAGTGACGGCAATAGTAATGCAACTTTAATAGTGACGGAGATCCAGATTAATATTTGTTAATCTAGTTGTTTGTTTCTGCTTAGGCCAGGTTATGATGATGATGATGATAACAGAAACCTGTGGTACTGTATGTTCCTTCTAGTAGTAATAATCATGTAATTATTTAATGAATTGTAGCCGTGCTCGGGCCCTTTGAGTGAGAGATGTTGGGGAGAGAAATTTGGACGACTGACAGACAAAATTCAAATTCACTTGGCTTTTATTCACATTTCACATCTGTTGACATCTCAACCGCGCTGTCCGTCCATACATTCTGCTACTCTTCTCAGTGACCCTTATCTCACCATCCTAACTGATGGAAACAGATCAGACCAATAATAATATTAAAATAACAACAATAATAATAAAAGCAGCTTCGACAAAACAAATTTGATTTCTCTCTCTCTCTCTCTCTCTCCCTTCATCGACATCATCTTTGTATTTTATTTACCTGAATGTAACCGTCAATCATTAGTTTAAAAAAAAATAGAAGTAACTTGCGATAAATAAATATCAAAACATCATCCTATCATTGTCAGACTCCACACTCACAATAATCTTAATAATAATAATAATGTAGGATACAAACGTAGAAGTAAAAAAGTGACTAAAGCAAGGGAACAAAAAGACGGTTGGTCTACATTTTGTGTGTGTGTGTGTGTGTGTGAGAGTGTGTGTGCAGTAGACTGACACTGTCTGGTACTGGTGAGCTACATTAGGGTGCTACAACATCATGTACTGCCAAAAGCATGTTAGCACTACCGGGCTGTGACATAAAACTCCTTCAAAATACACACACACACTGCACACTACTGAATATACGATCCCCACACCTCCACCACTTAGTATGAAATACTTTGGACATTATTCTGATCCAAGTATGCCATTTTGAGCACTATGAGGAATTTAATACTACTTTTGTCAGCAACCAAGTTTGTTATTTGTTTATAGTTTGTGTTGAGCATTGTCAAAATTGCAAAAGTTGAGCTGCGTAGAAATGCATCCAGTAAAACAAACCCACAAGTTTCCTTTTTGAAAGTTGACATCATGGTGTAAGACGTTTGAATGGACCCTGGTTAGACACGCTGAGCGTCTCTCAGAATGTTTACAGCTTCCTGTACTCCATTAAGACTTAAAAAATGTCCAGGTTGTATCTGTGGACGGAGGAATAGGATGCACAGTAAGATCATTATGGTTTTACATGTTTAGTGCACGTTTTGGAGTCGCTAGGTGTTGCTACTCTGATTGGACTTTTCAAAATGGAGCCTTAAAGAGACAGTACCTGGAACAGCCTGTTTTCACTCAGTTGGTTACGTGATTTCATTTGATTAAGGCAAGTAAGACATTTGTGTAAGGACTGGATGGTCCCTCTGTGTGTACCCGACGTGTTGTATGATCGGAGCGTGAACAGACTCCGCCTTTGTACCGATTTCAGTCCAGTTAAGTTTTACATGACGTTTTATTGCGTTACTCAGAGTATAATTGATAATTGTATAAGTAAACCTATTGAGCGTATTGAAGTCAGTCTAAGAATTCTTTTTCTTTTTTTTTTTATCATTGCAAAAATTTAAAGGTAGATGCATTAAAATCTATGTAAAATGTCCCCTTTAATAATTATCATCAAATGTTTGCAGAAAGCCAGTTTGTTTGCTGTTGATGGATTTTGTGCACTACTCCGTACGCAAGGTGAGCTTTTGGTCAGGCCCGAGTCGCAAAATTGACTTTAGTGCTAAAATACTCTTGGCAACTGGATTGTGTAGGTTTGCTGCTCGGAGAGGTTTCTCGAGTACACAGAGTGGAGTCCAATAGCAATGATATGGTCATTTATGTCAAAAGGCCTCCAGGGATAATAAGGTTTCTGTGCTCTCTTGGTGCAGTTTGCTTCCTTGTCACACGGTGGGGGTAGTCAGATGGTATGAAAACACAGTCTCTCTCTCTCTCTCTCTCCCTCTCTCTCTCTCTCTCACCATTTTACCACACTGTGCCACCTAAGGACAGAATCTCCAGCTGCATGAGTGAGATACCGTCGTCAATAATTTATTTGAATCTAAAATGGATCAAAAAGCAAAAACCCAAAGTCAAGCTGGTGCCGTTTGTGTCCTTTGTTTGAAAGCCAGTGTCAGTTCCTCCACCGGTCCATCTCAGGGCAGCGATGCCCTCGGTGCGGACGCTGCTCCTGCTCGGTTGTCAGCCATCCTACTGTAGCTCCTTCAGTCGGTTTGTGTCGTCGTACTCTGAGGCAGTGGGCCAGTCACTGGTACTGGAGGTAATTTTTAAGGGACTGAGGCAGAGGAAGGCTCTCGATGTCCTGAAGACGTTCCCGCCCCAAGGCCAGGCGGGCCGCACGGCGACACAGGTCCATCAGAGGAAGGGGCTCCGCTGTGGGGAGAGAGAGAGAGGGGGCGAGTGAATTTGAGAGATCAGGTGGACAAATGATCAGCTCAGAGCGTAGGACAGCTTTTATACTGTCTGTAACTTTAATGACTTTAAGGTGGATGCTGTGTGTAAACAAATGACGTTGATATAATTTACATTGTTCTTCTTTTTATCCAACACCAAACCTGTGTTCTGTATCTGTGATAGATTTAGACACTCCAATTCACCTAAGCTGCACTTCCTTGTAGGTTGGAGGAAACAGACACAGGGACAACAGAAAGAGACAGGTCCGGACTCAAACCGAGGACCTTCTTGCTGCGAGGCGACAGTGCTAACCACCGCTCCACCGTGTCATCCCTGTTGTGGCTCTTCTCCATATCTATTTTTACTGGGCTGCAGGATGTCAACACTGCGCGATGACTGCAGCAACGTTCAAATCTCAGGTGAGCGGCACTCTGACAGCGATCACGTACAAAGAGACCGGATAGGAATCAGATCTAGGACCTCAAAAGCCAGTGGAACAAATCTGATGTAGAAAAAAAACCAGCTTTGGTTTGTTAACATATGATGGGTAGTGTCAGTTTTTCCCTGAGCAATAACACACAAACGTAACAAGATACAAACAAACTGAGACAGGCCTGAAAAATCCCTCTCCACTCTGACAGGACCGAATCTCATAGTTCAATGTTGGAAAAGGTACAGGTCTGTGGACTCCAGTCTACACCCCAAAGAATGAGGCTCTGTTTGTGTTTACTGAGTTTGGCTGTCATTCATGGACTTCTCCCCTTCACACTGACCTTCATCTCCACAGCAGGGTTAAGGAGGTAACAGATACTCGACGATACTGAGCTGGTCTGTCTGAGCTGGAAGGCGCAGCAGACCACAGAGGAGCCAGGACGGCTCTCAGGAAGAAACCTGAATTGTTTGTGTCCTTGTTGTCGTCGTCTCATTTTACCGTATAGAGCCTGTCGTGTAAAAGCCTGCACCAGAACCAGAGAATCCTGTGGTAAGATACGCTCACACACGCCCCCAACACGGACAACTTCACCTTCTTGTCTGGATGAATCCAGATTTTTGACCCTGATATCGGGGATGTCGCTTGTTATTCAAATACACATTTAAACGTGTGGAAAAGTATCTGTGCTGTAATAACATCTCAGAGTTCAGCAGACCATCTGAAGTAATTTGCCTTGTGATCTACAAATTCATCATGAGTTTGACCCCTTGCATGACCTACTGACCTATCAGTAAACGCTACATCTTCTTAGCTCGATTGTTTCCTTTAAGAATGTTCAGGTATCATCCAGATGGAATATTCTGTACATTAAAACGCTCACAGTATGATACACCGCAACCTTTGAACTTATTGACCTCAACAACCAGTGCCCACCAACAGCAAGAGGAGGAGAGCGAGAGCGAAGGAGAGCGAGAGCGACAAGGAGAGCGAGCGAGCGACAAGGAGCGAGGAGAGTGAGCGAGAGCGAGGAGAGCGAAGGAGAACGAGGAGAGCGAGCGAGGAGAACGAGGAGAGCGAGCGAGGAGAGCGAAGGAGAACGAGCGAGAGAGCGCGAACGAACGAGGAGAGCGAAGGAAGGCGAGCGGAGGAGGGCGAGCGAGGAGAGCGAGAGAGCGAGTGAATAAGAGCGACGAGGAGAGCGAAGGAAAGCCAGAGAGAGAGAGAGAGCAAGCAAAGGCGAGCGAGCGAGAAAACGAACGAGCGAGGAGAGCAAAGGAGAGCGTACGAGAGAGCGAAGGAAAGCGGGCGGAGGAGGGCGAGCGAGGAGAGCGAACGAGCGAGCGACGAGGAGTGCAAAGGACAGCGAGAGAGAGTGAGAGCAAACGAGGCGAACGTACCAACGAACGAGAGAGCGTACGAGCGAGAGAGAGCGAACGAGGGCGAGCGAGAGAGAGCGACAAGGAGAGGGAGAGAGCGAGCGGAGGAGGGCGAGCGAACGAGCGAGAGAGCGACAAGGAGAGCGAAGGAGAGCGAGAGAGCGCGTGAAGGAGAGCGACAAGGAGAGCGAGAGAGTGAAAGCGAACGAACGAGAGAGAGAGAGAGCGAACGAACGAGAGAGAGAGCGAGCGAAGGCGAGAGAGAGCGATAAGGAGAGCGAGAGAGCGAGCGGAGGAGGGCGAGCGAACGAGCGACAAGGAGAGCGAAGGACAGCGAGAGAGAGTGAGAGCGAACGAAGGCGAGAGAGAGCGAACGAGCGAACGAGAGCGAATGAATGAACAAGAGCGAGCGAACGAGAGAGTGAGCGAACGAACGAGAGCGAGCGAACGAGAGAGTGAGCGAACGAACGAGAGCGAGCGAACGAACGAGAGCAAACGAATGAACGAGAGCGAACGAACGAGAAAACGAGAGAGTGAGCGAACGAACGAAAGCAAACGAGAGACAGAGAGAGCGTCAGCGAGAGAAGGAGAGCGAGAGAGAGACAGAGAGAGAGAGACAGAGAGAGAGAGACAGAGAGAGAGAGAGACAGAGAGAGAGACAGACAGAGAGAGAGAGAGAGTTGTTGTGCAGGTTGTTTCAGGTCCAATCCAGACAAGAAAAGATGAACAGAGGAAAGAAAAACAGACTTAATCTGGAAAGAAAGAAATTAATCTCTGCTCTCATCACACGTTGGATTTAAAGTCATACG
>OMNV01012623.1:4432-16315 GCA_900303265.1 Brotula barbata
GCTGTGCTGCTGTGAACACATGCCAGTGTGTTGATTGTTTAAAGAGTAAATTTTCCGAAGTTAGTTGCGTGGTGTTTAAGGTGTTTTTTTTGTGTTTGTTTTGCACATGGGATGGTAAGCACTTGTAAATAAACTTTCACCTTTTTTGGAACTAAGAAGTCTGCTGAGTCTGCCTACCTACCACCTTCCTTGACACTTGAGCTAAACTATCTCACAGTGCTGCAAGCACACCAAGGCCCAAAATCTCGAACAGGACTCTTCTCCTCTGTGGTTCCTGGGTGGTGGAACGAGTTACCAAACTCCATTCGCTCCGCAGAGTCCCTCTCTATCTTTAAGAGCTTCTTCTCTCACCTTCTCTCAACATAAACTGCACTTATACATAGATGCACTTTGTCTTGCCTTGTCTGGCCTCCTTGCTCTGCCTCGAAGCAACTTGGTCCCTTGGACCAGAACCTGAGCCTTGTGGCACTTATTGTCATTGTATTTGCTGAATAGATCTTGCTTATGTTGTTATAATTCTCATATGTACGTCGCTTTGGATAAAAGCGTCTGATTAATGTGAATTGTAATTGTTGTAATATAATGGCTGTTGTCCGCATGTTATTTTGATACACAAGAACATCACATGAGGATAAAAGGTGGCGAAGACTCTTTTCTACACGCAGAACATCCTGTACCAAGTATACATGTTCAGGAAAGCAGCGAAAGAGAGAACCTAGACACGTACTTCACCAGACTATGCATGCTTGCAAAGAACTGCGAGTTTGCTGATGTGAATCAGGAGATCAAAGCACAACTGATTCAGAGCTACACTACACAGATGAGCTCCCAGAGAGCCTGACAGCAGCTTAGATGACCTTCTCAACCGTGGGAGGACACTGGAGATATCGGAGCAACAAGCAGCAGGTATGGAACAAGCAGCAGCTGCATCAGTGAGTGTAGCGCATCAGCAAGGATGACCAACCACCAGCCGATGTACCAGAGAGACCAGACCAAACAATCAGTGCAAGAACAGTGGAGGAAAATACTCACACAAAGGAGAATGCCCAGCAAAGGGCAAGGGCTGCAGAGCATGCGGTAAACAGAACTACTACAGTTCAGGTCAATTAAAGAACAACCCAGAAAAAAATCCAGATAAAATGAAAGAACACTACAGAAAGAATAATAAAATGTACATCATAACCAGCACTACACATATTGAGGGACTCATCCGGTAGTGAGGATGAGTCTAATATCAATGGCAAAGAATCTGACATGAGACAGGCTAACACTGCCATTCAACATGAACATGACATCACCCCTCCAAGGACGACGTCACAGCAGGACACCCTGACCGGCGTCACAGTCATGACATATTTTGATCCAGGCAAAGAGACATTCTCTGTCAAAAGAACAAAAAAGGAGAGAGACGCACCATAGCATATGCCAGCTGTGCTCTCAGTGACGTAGAAAGACGTTAAAGCACTTGATGTGACCAATCAGAGTCACCCATTAAGTGTACACAATATGTTTCACTTGAATCATTAACATGTCTGTTATTCCTACAATCTGTTTGTGCTGAAACAGTCCGGAAAACAAGGCGGGAGAGTCATCAAGGTGAAGAACAATTTGCCAATGAGTGAGTGAAACAGAGCTGGGTGTCCGGTGAATGGAAACTAACTGATGAGGTGGGCGTGCTTGGCCAGTGGAACAGACGGTGGAGAGTAATTGGAAGGCAAGCAGGATGAGAGCATGTTTGACAATTTTATTGTCAATTTTAAACATCCTCTCCCATTTAAGAAATGAGTTAATGCTGACTGAAAGACAATCTTTATTACTGTGAGTTCCACGAACCTGTGTGAATTTATAACAATTTCTTTTATTTTTGTGAATGATTGAATTGAATAACTCATTCAATACACTCTTGCATTGTTTTTGAGAAAATAGTTGTATTGTTATTGTACTGAGTGGTAAAACAGACTCAGACTCAAACTAAATTTAAAATGATACTCATCATGACAACTATCAGTTGAGTTGATGAATTAGTGATCGCGTTTGCAGAGAACAAATTTAAATATCAGGCAGACAAAACAAAGATTTGTTTATTTGTTTTCTCGGCGTAACTGTTCATCTTCGTATGCAAGAACTGTCTTTTGCCTTGTCTAAGCTATTTTTAAGTTATTTCACTACTTCATTTTAATACTCTAACTATACTCAAGTTGAGAAAAGTAAGCAAATAGGTTGGTTTCTCTCTACTGCCTCAGCTTTTTCAACCAGCAGAAGCCACTGATTTCAATATTTAGTTCTATTTTTTTAAATGCACAGAGACTAATGAAGAAAATATAGAATATGTAAAACAAAGTTTTACTTTGATTTTTATCCCCACCACAGAAACTAAGGAAAGAAAGCTGAAATGTGGACTTTCTATAGTTGAAGTTAAACCTGGCCTATTTTCTTACTTGTGTGTCCATACCTGAGGGTGTCCAGGCTCCAGTGTGGATCATCCAGTCCAGCAGACAGCAGCTTCTCTCCTGTGGCTCCTGGATGATTGTAGCTCAGGTCCAGGACTCTCAGAGGGGAGGGGTTGGAGGTCAGAGCTGAGGCCAGAGAAGAACAGCCTTCTTCTGAGATCATACAGGCTGAGAGCCTGAACACACACACACACACACACACACACACACACACACATTATTCCAGTGTTTTTAAAAGTCTTCTGTGTGTTGATCAAGGATCAGAATCTGACCTGAGAGTTTCCAGTCTACATCGTGGACTCTCCAGTCCAGCAGACAGCAGCTTCACTCCTGAATCCTGCAGGTCGTTGTTACTCAGGTCCAGGTCTCTGAGACTGGAGGACAGAGAGCTGAGGACCGAGGACAGAGGACAGCTTCTCTCTGACAGATTACAGCCACTCAACCTGGAGAAATATTAGATGAAAAGACAAATGAAGACAACACTAAAATCTGACTTCACTTGAATGAGTTGACTGATCAGTGATCACAGTCTTGGTGGAAAGAGATTTTTATTGAACTATTAATTTCTCACTGAACGACAAAGATGATCTCCCCTGTATCCCTTTGTGCTGCTGGTCACCATGTGAGAATTAACCCGACTCTCTCCACCAGACCTGCACAGCCAAAGACCTGGGACCCTGACACACACAGCTTTGCCTCTTCACAATCTTAAAGGACATTCCAGCCAGCCAGAGCTGGGTAAGTCACACTTTAATTTTGTGACTTCGCCTACTATCTCCTGCAAAAACCAGTTGGCTCCAACAACCACATTTCTATAATCATCCTTCTGACAGTCTTCATTTGAGATTGCTCAACATAAATGAGATGGACAAAAACTGAACAAGACAGGGTCCCTAAAGTCAAAATGTCCAAGTAAGAAGATCTGTGATCCAAGAGCAGAGAGGTGAGTGTTCACTCTAGCAGGACACCAAGATGTCCTCATCCTCCTCCGTCCAAGCTCCGGCTCCAGTCAGCTCACTCACTGCACGTTGAACTTCAATAGCCCGACCCGAAACAAACTGAAGAGTCCAGAGCAGAGCCGCAGGACCCATCCAGACAAAGACTAATCTATAGTAGTAATAAATGTTTGTAAAGCAAACGTGACCTTTTGTGGGCAAATCAATCACTCAACCTGAAAGGACCCCTCCTGTTTATAACAACTGAGATTACACTCCACAGACAATTATTTATATTACTAATACTTCATGTTATTAATAGTAATAATTCAACCTTGACCATCCTTCCGTGTGTGGAGCCTTATGAGGCTAATTACAAGCCAACTGAATCAGATGTTTTTAGAACGGCCAGACCAATATTGTATTTTTGGGGCCGGTACCAATATTTCCAAGTATACTGTTAAATACTGATATCGATATATCAGCTGATATATAACTCATTTTGCAGCGATCCCTCAAATGTGGTGATCAAACACATGTGACAAATATATTTAAAGGAAGCAGGATATATTACACTTTAACACACTTTGTTATCCTAACATCCAAATATCAGAGCACTAAAGAGTAAACTTCATTTATGACTACAAATCAAAGTGTTGCTTTTCATCTCCAGTTGACTTTGCATTGGATGCATTACCTGAGTAAGATATGCATTTGTTTAAGTTATTGCTGTTATTTACTCTGTAGTATTTTGGTTAAGATTTATTAAAGTACCTTTGTTTAATGACTGTGTTCATTTGCCTTCTAACCCTTCAATCATCCATCAGTCAACTGTTATTTCAGTGGAAATCCTCTCAAAGGAGAACAAACTGTTGAACAGCTCTCATCTCTGGTCCTCAGGCTTTAACTGCTGTGCCAATGCAGAAGCTCTTTAAACCAGCGGTCTCCAACCTCTTTTGCACCACAGACCGGTTTCATGTAAGAAAATATTCTGACTGACCGGCCATCGCTACCCGGGATGGGGGCGAGGGGGTGGAAATATAGATTGAACATGATAATCGGAGCCCTGAACTTCCCTGCAACGAGACGGTCCCATCTCGGGGTGATGGGAGACAATGACACCCGAACAGTGTTCCCAATGTCCAGTCTACTCCGTAAACTTAGTTTTGGTTGCTGTCACTGCAGAAAACCCCGCCGCTGCGACCCATTCCTTCGTAGTTTGTGGGTCTCTTGTGGTTGCTCTTTTAAAAGCAAAGATCGGTGATCAAACTTATTTCTTCTGTCTGTGAAGTGGTGGTTGGGGACCGCTGCTTTAAACAACCCACCTTACTACAGTATGTGTGTGTGTGTGTGTGTGTGTGTGCACTCGTGTGTGAATGACACCATTTTCCCAATTCCTCCGTCGTCTAACTAGTTGTAGTTGGATACGTCTGTAAGGTGCCATATTAAACGATCTGATAATGCCGGTGTCTGCCGAACAAACACTATGATGTCCCCCGTTTGAATGTTTTGGGGCGAGTCATGACGCGTTGATAGCTTGTAGATTAGCAACACTGTTGTACTACGGAGTGCAAATCAAACCCCACCTATATTTTGCGCGGACCTTCGCGCTGTGCGCCATACCTTGCGTGGAGCGCTGCGCGTTGCTCTGAGATCCATTCATGTGTGCGGCGTACCGCACATCCCACGGAGGATACAGGAAATGGCATATATTAAAAGATCGATCTTACGATTTTTATGAACCAATATCGGATCTTTCAGATGAAGATTGACATGAATCAGAAAATCTATTCTTTAAACCAGCCCTAGAGTTTAATGATCCGCTCCTTTTTTCAATTTATGCGCCACACTGACACCTAACCGATCAATAAATACGGACATGGCTCCTACACCTTTTATTAATGTTTGTTGGATTAGTCAGGTTTTTGATAATAGATAGATAACAGGAGAGTTTTTACTAATGGAGGCAGATTAGTACTAGTAGTATTAGTAGAGACAGCACAGCAATCCAACAGTCAAATGTTACAACATCAACATGGAATAAGACAACATTTAAACCATCATCTTTACAACAAGGATCTGAATCTGACCTGAGAGTTTCCAGTCTACATCGTGGACTCTCCAGTGCAGCAGACAGCAGCTCCACTCCTGAATCCTGCAGGTTGTTGTTACTCAGGTCCAGGTCTCTGATACTGGAGGACTGAGAGCTGAGGACCGAGGACAGAGACGCACAGCTTCTCTCTGACAGATTACAGACACTCAACCTGGAGAAATATTAGACATAAAGACAAATGAACACAACACTAAAATCTGACTTCACTTGAATGAGTTGACTGATCAGTGATATCAGTGATCACGGTCTTGATGGAAAGAGGTTTTTATTGATTTTTTCATCTTCAATTGAACTACAAAGATGACCTCTCATGTATCCATTTGTGATGCTGGTCAGTATCGAACATGTGAGAATTATCCGACTCTCTCCACCAGACTTTGTGGCTTCCCCGAACTTTGGCATCATAACATCATCACAACCTCCTGCAGAGAATAATGTAGCAAAACACTAGAGATGCAAAACCGAACCGTCAAAAACCAAACCGTTCAGTTAACGACCACAGTTTGGTTTGCAGACGTAAACTGCAATTTTTTGGTACCACCTATTTTGTGTGCTTATGGGATTCACTTCCCTTTCTCCACCCCTTCCTCGGAGAGTAGCAGCCCAATGAACGTTATGTCGATGACGAGTCACGTTGGTGGAACTGGAGAGAAAAGCTAAGACCTATCAAAAATATAGCGTGGAGAGACCTGGAGATGGCATGTGGAAGAGATAAAGTACAACTTGAGGATGATGATGCAACTTGGCTCCAGGATTCATGAAGCACCAAGCCCTGTCCCTGCCACCCCACCAACTCTATGACTGTGCCATCAGCATCACTTCCCAGGAGCCACCTGTACAATCTCTCTCGCCCAGAATAAGTGATGAAGAACTACATCCAGGACTCCTTAGCAGCAGGCCTCATCAGACCTTCCTCCTCGCTGGTGGGCGCAGGATTATTTTTTGTGGGAAAGAAAGATGGCTCTCTCCGTCCGTGTATTGACTTCCAGTGATTGAACAATATAAATATAAAGAATAAATATCCACTACCATTAATCGACTTGGCCTTCACCCTTCTACACGGGGCCAAAGTATTCACCAAATTAGATCGACGCAATGCCTACCATCTAGTTCGCATTAGAGAGGGGGACGAGTGGAAGACCGCCTTCAGCACACCACTGGGTCACTTTGAATACCTGGGTATGCCGTTTGGTCTCAACAACGCACTAGCTGTCTTCCAATGCGTCGTCAATGATGTTCTCAGAGACATGATAGGCCGCTTCGTGTTTGTTTCCTTGGATGACATCCTCATCTATTCACCTGATATTGACTCACACCAAATGCACATCTGCCAGGCACTCCAATGCCTGTTGGAGAACAAGCTTTTTGTTACGGTTGAAAAGTGTGCATTCCATGTGCCCTCGGTGTCCTTCCTGGATTATGTCATTTCACAGGGCCAGGTGCAGATGGGCCAAGCCAAGGTGATGGCCGTCTCTGAGTGGCCAACGCCTTCCAGTCAAACAGTTGCGGAGCTTTCTGGGATTTGTTTACTTCATCAGGAATTACAGCTGCCAGCAGCTCACCACCCTCACTTCCACCTCCAAACAGTTCCTTTGGACATCTTAGGCCGCTGCATTTCGGGACTTAAAACAGCGCTTTAATACTGCTAACATGGTTTATGTTCCAGATTCTGTCAATTCCGAGGTCCTACAGTGGTATTCGACCAGGTCCCGGAATACGTCATACCCTTGCCTTCCTCCATCAGCACTTCTGGTGGCCCACCATGGAAAGGGACACTAGGAACTTTGTCACGGCCTGCTCGGTCTGTGCCCTAAACAACACGTCCACAAAACATTCCTCTGGTCTCCTTGGTCAACCTTTGTCCCACCTCGCCCAAGACTTTGTCAGCGTACTGTTACATGTATTTCATCATGGCATCCCTTCGAATATCATGCCAGACCATGGCCCCCAGTTCATCTCTCAAGTTTGGAAGGCCTTTTGTTCTGCTCTTGCTTGTCATGTCAGTCTCACCTCAGGTTATTGTCCACAATCCAACAGCCAGACCGAGCGGGCCAAAGAGGTGATGGAGGCAGCTTTAGATTTTGTGACCACTTTGAACACATGCCAGTGGAGCTCTCAATTGCCCTCGGAGGAATACGCACACCAATGCATCCACAAGTATGTCCCCATTTGAATGTTTCTTGGGATATCAACCTGCTGGTTTCCCACCCAGGAAGAGGACATAGTCGTGCCGTCAGTTAGGGACCACATACCACATCGGGTCGCAACCCAAGCCTTCACTCAATCCAGAAACATTCCCCTCAAAGTGGACTCAAAGGAAGTGGCTCCTCGTTTTATTGGCCCTTTCCAGATAGACCACATCATTAATCCCGCCGACTCCCCCTCTACTTCCACCACATAAGCTCACCACTGCCCAGTGTCTCTCTCCCCGCCCTCTCCCTGTGTGAGTGATTGTGTAAGTGAGACAGGTGTACCAGTGATGGAGGAGAGCACAATCAAGCCTGCCTACGTAACCGGAGCAACGCCAGATCATAACCACTGTCTCGTCAGTAAACGCTACGTTCCAACCCAAAACTGTGATCAAAAACTGCAATACAAACTGAACCGTGGGCTTGTTGAACCGTTGCACCCCTACTACACACATCAGTTGGCACCAACGACTACGTTTCTATATCATCCTTCCGACACTCTTCTTTTGAAATTGCTCAACATAAATGAGATGCACAAAAGGTGAAACAGAAATAAACACCACAAGACAAGGAAGGCTTAGGATAAATATGCCATCATGAAAATGTGGCATCAACAAACACACAAAGCACACCGGGCCCAGACCCGTGCTGTGCATGCCTGAGACCAAGAACAAAGCACTGAGAGCAACAAGAAAGGGGTTAAGAACCACACACATCAAACCACTTCACTTCTATATGTTTCCTTAATTCATATTCATTATTTGTGTTAAATGACGTGTGTTTCTTATTGTAACTCTCTCTTGTAATCCGTATTTTAACTTAATTATATCAACAAATGTTAAATATCTCTATGTTTCTCATTTACAGAGCAAATCGCCTCATTTTTAGTCAAGAATCGGGGCTGTGGCCTTCATTGGTCAGATTCTGTAGTTACTTATGAAGATGAAATTTGACTTCTGCATTTCATCCATATAGGAGCAGAGGGCAGCTACTGAACGCCCAGGGAGCAACTAGAACTTCAGTGTCTCATTCAGGGACATTTTGACACATGGACAGCAGGACATTGGGATCAAACTGCCAACCTTGTGGTAAGAGGATCACCAACTCCACCAAGGGACTTTATTTACACTCCTACTCATGTTATTTACCTTTCAGCATTGCGTTAACCAACTGGGTCACAACGTAGCACGAAAAAAACACTCAACAGATTCAATCCAGCACCGAGCTGCCTAAAAATACTCTGATATTTACCTTTCAATCTGCTACATTATATAATATCGCTAAAATTCCAACCAGGTGTAATGAGCATGACTGATTTGACGGTTGTCAAGGTACAGGGTTATTAGAGTTGTATTGAAAAGGAGAAATGACGGTTTTTATAGTGGCGCATAATGATGAACATATACGTCAATGTGGAAATATCTCAGATGAGCAAATATTGGCTGATAATATCGGCAGACAGATACATCGGGCGGGCCATAGTTTTTAGTTGTTTCTCTTTGAGTTTTCATTATCTTGTGAAGTTGTTAACACTTTAGGAGCAGCACTGTTGCAAGTCATTGCATAGACCCACAAAGTAAGAGACAGTCTACTGGAGGCTGGTCCTGGACTATTCAGGGCCTTGAGGATCAGTAAGAGGACTCAGACCTCTTCTGAAAGATACTGGAAACTGATTTCAAACTCTTGTTGACATAGATGAGGGACAACACAGCAATCCAACAGTCAAATGTTACAACATCAACATGGAACAAGACAACATTTAAACCATCATCTTTACAACAAGGATCTGAATCTGACCTGAGAGTTTCCAGTCTACATTGTGGACTCTCCAGTCCAGCAGACAGCAGCTTCACTCCTGAATCCTGCAGGTCATTGTTACTCAGGTCCAGGTCCCTGAGACTAGAGGACTGAGAGCTGAGGACTGAGGACAGAGCTTCACAGCTTCTCTTTGACAAATTACAGCCACTGAACCTGGAGAAATATTAGACGTGAAGACAAATGAACACAACACAAAACTCACATTTTAGAGCTGACTACATTTGAATGAGTTGACTGATCAGTGATCACAGTCTTGGCTGAAAGCGATTTTATATTGAATTTTTTATTTTTGATTGAACTACAAAGATGACCGCTCTTTTATCCATTTGTCCTACTGGTCAGTATCGAACATGTGAGAACTACGCGACTCTCTCCACCAGATCTTCATGTCTCCTGCACTGCAACTGATCTGGGACCCTGACGAAGACACCTTTGATCACCTCACCATCTTAAAGGACTTTCCACTTCACAAGATCCAGGTGACATCATCATAACGTCCTTCAGAGAATAGAGCAGCTACACACTACAGCTGCAAAATTGAACCGTAAAAAAACAAACTGTTTGCTTCATGACCCACAGTGTGGTTTACACACGTGAACCGCAATGTTTTGCTACCACCTATTTTGTGTGCGCACGGGATTCCCTTCCCATTGGCTCAGCACAAGCGCAGTACAAGTAACACTGCTGCTTTGAATGTTTATGATAGCGTGGATCTATGCTTAACGTTTGATATTAAGTGAAATTAAAACCATCTGGCTCTAATTCACCACCTCAACATCTCTGTTACTAGATTTCCGTCTCCAAAATGTTCGTACGCATTCTCCCGTCGAGTTTGTTTTTATAGATCATAACGTTTGTGTGGGAAGTGGCGTACACATCTTTGAAGCCCCGTTTTGTGCGTGCGCAACGGTTGTAAATGAAACCCATGATGTTTCGTTTCAATCTGCTACGTTACCTAACGTTGCTTTAAATAGCAAACAGCTGTGATAAGCATGATTAATGTGACATTTGTCACGAGTTGTACGGAAAAGGAGAAATGACATATCATTGTTTATTAATATTTTTCGTATGCTGGTTAGCCACACGCCGCTCTAATCAGTCCGTCCAACCTCTGATGAGCGGTGCAACAGTAATAATATTAGAAATGGAGTCGCAGCGCACTCTGCTGGGCAAACTACACTTATCTGCGATGGGCAGGTTTTGGCTGATACTAAATCGGTCAGGCTCTAGTTTTTGGTTGAGAGGAACAGCCTTCATCTGAGATCATACAGGCTGAGAGCCTGAACACACACACACACACACATTATTCCAGTGTTTTTAAAAGTCTTCTGTGTGTTGATCAAGGATCTGAATCTGACCTGAGAGTTTCCAGTCTACATCGTGGACTCTCCAGTCCAGCAGACAGCAGCTTCACTCCTGAATCCTGCAGGTCGTTGTTACTCAGGTCCAGGTCTCTGAGACTGGAGGACTGAGAGCTGAGGACTGAGGACAGAGACGCACAGCTTCTCTCTGACAGATTACAGACACTCAACCTGGAGAAATATTAGACGAAAAGACAAATGAAGACAACACTAAAATCTGACTTCACTTGAATGAGTTGACTGATCAGTGATCTCAGTCTTGGTGGAAAGAGATTTTTATTGAATGAAAAAAATGAATTAATCTTAATTTAAAAAATATATTTTGGATTTTTTCCTGCAGCATTTCTATCGGTCGGTTAGTAGTCGTGGGTCGTAGCAGCCCTCACCTCCTCAGATGGTCTTTCTACATTTCGGACACTGTCTGAATTTGGTCCCAGGCTCTCTTTGGTATCAAGACCTGGACCACGGCCGTCTGTGAACCGGTCTCACTTTACTTTACCACGTAGGACCGCCGCTTTGGAGCCACAACCAAAGACATCGACACGTTTAGTCCTCTTTTATCTGGGGCAGCCCAAAACCACAGAGTGGACACGGGGACTTAAGGTTCTATGTTCCACTCAGAGTCAACATCCTCCATGAGAATTAGAGAAAGAAAACGTTTGGATGAATGCAGCGTTGAACTCCAACTGATTTCAGACTCATGTTGACATACATGAGAGACAGCACAGACATCCAAAGGTCAAAGGTTACAACATCAACATGGAACAAGACCACATTTAAACCATCATCTTTACAACAAGGATCGAATCTGACCTGAGAGTTTCCAGTCTACATCGTGGACTCTCCAGTCCAGCAGACAGCAGCTTCACTCCTGAATCCTGTAGGTGGTTGTGACTCAGGTCCAGGTCTCTGAGACTGGAGGACTGAGAGCTGAGGACCGAGGACAGAGACGCACAGCTTCTCTCTGACAGATTACAGCCACTCAACCTGGAGAAGAGTTACAGTTAGACAACATCT
>OMNV01012625.1:9567-63282 GCA_900303265.1 Brotula barbata
CCATCATGCAGGGTCTGACTGTAAACTGGCCAACCAGGCCCGTGGTTTGCGCACACACACACACACACACACACACACACACATACGCAGACAGTGATTTATGATGCACAGTACAATACTGCAACAACACACCCACGCACGTTTCCCTTTCTCTCCTCTGTCGCTGCTTTGCACAGAGATCAAATTTGTTACGTAAATATTCTCACCTCAACTGCCATTCAAATGTATTTGCATCCCGGCTGAATGTAGGTCAGTGAGTCAGTGGGCCATTTGGGCAGAGATTAGTGTCAGGCTCTTAATGAGGAGCACCGGGAGGACGATAAAGACGTTTACGGGGCGGGGGGAGGGGGTCGAGTGGGAGATAACACTGAGCAGGCCCTGTCAGCTTTACAACTTTATAGCTTCTACTTTGACCACAGTTACCTTTTATAGTCATGGAAGCTCCTGTAATGAGATGTATTTTTTGTTTAAACAGGATGTTAAGACAGGACGTAACACACTCACACGATCCGGAGTAGCTGCTCCAAACATCAATGTTTTTGCAATGTTGTGAACTTTTCCGATAGCTCAAAGGTGACGGACACTAAATTATCTCTCAAGTCAACTCATCTTAAGAGTGAAAGCACATTTGTTTGCCGCTCGTGTCAAAACAAACACACAATCTTAGATGATGAAAAGAAGATTTGAACATCGAAAGAGCTAGGAAGAACTTAGAGTGTTGAAATATCAAAATAATGGGAATTTTCCATTGCCGTTTTTGTATAAAATGTACAGGTGTCATCAGGTTGATCATAGATTTTACTGATAGCATTGTCCAGCGCTATCGCTAACCTACAACCATCCAGTGTTTGTTCAGCTGGCTAATTATTCCGCTTTGGTTCAGCTGAATCAATCATCAGCCCTTTGAATGGTCTCTATTTATACATGCACATATAACAAACCCACATATAGAAACACACTACTGTGACCTGGACAAGGAACACACACAGACACACACACACACATCTATCTATCTATCGATCTATCGATCTATCTATCTATCTATCTATCTATCTATCTATCTATCTATCTATCTGTCCATCTGTCCATCAATCCATCTACAGACATTTTATCAGATTAGTAGTACCCATAATGCATCTTGACACTGCTTCCCCCGTCTCTGGTGTTCCGATGTGTGGGGAAATGCCCTCATCCTGTCTCAGACTCCTACCCTGTACTTTCTGCAGCTAAGTCAAACACAGCAAACACCGAGCTTGTTCTTCACCACAGTTTGGTAAATCCGTTTCCCCTCAGGCTGTTTGATGTCCTTTCCTCGTTCGCCCGGGCTGATTTTGACGACTCAAGAATTCATTTTTTGCCACTGTTGCTGCTGTGACACGGAAATTTCCCCCGGTGTGGAATCTTTAAAGTTCATCTCTCATCTCCCTCTCTCTCATTTTGGCAGCAGATACCTCTTTAAAGCATCACAGCATGTAAATTCTTCACTGCCACCCAAATGTATTATGAATATGTTTTTATTATCGTTCACAGGATTTTCTGGCTGCAGAGGTTCCGTTTTTACTCCTGACCTGCTCCATGTGCTCTGTATTTCCATTATGTTTAGACACATGGAGCTGTAAAACAATCCAACCTGCTCAGCTGCAGCCTTGCGTTGCTTCTTCTGTTGCTGTTCTTTCCATACTCCATACATTGCTGTGCCCATTAACCCAATTATCATCATTATGGCTGTAATTTGACTTCTCCCCGTCAGAGCGCTGTAACATGGTTCCACCCCTGAGTATCTTAATAATGATCCGGAGCCAGTTTTCATTTTTCCTTCCAATTCCTCTCAAACAACCTGTGTATGTAAAAGTTTTCTGCTCGACCTCGGAAAACGAGTCTTCTGTTTTTAATTCATCCGCTTGTTTTAGCCAGAATCTGATACGGCGGAGCGTTCCAGCCATGAATATCTTTTCCAAACAGTTACTGTTTTACAGCTAATAAAGCAATTATAAATCAAAACAGAGCAGTGGGAATAAAGGAGGGAAGGTTTTAAATCTGCCTGGCAGGACAGAAACAAACAGTCCCGTTTTGGGATTTAGATCGTGTGACCGATGAAGACGGGCGGCCATGTTTGCTGTTTTCTGACAGCAGACGTGAACAGGATGGGAGGACGGCACCTTGTTGTCTGGCTGCAGGGGGAGGACAAAGATGCTCTGCAGGACCAAAATGTTCCTCTCTTTATTTTCTTAATGTCTCTTATTTCCTCCAGGCTGAAGCCACACACAGCTTAACGCGTGGTTATGGGAACATTGTGCTCTGCTGCAATACGGTTTTCACTTTGTCTCCGATGATAGCAAACGAACAAACAACATGGCTGCAGTGAGAATAAAGGAGTCCTGTTATGAGTTTTGGTTATCATTTGTAATAACAGTGTTATAGAGTATGGACTGGAGGTCTTCCTTACAGAAATTGGGTTAGAAAATTTATGCATTCGTTCAAATCTTTGCTGATATATTTTGTTGATTCCTCCTTTAGTCCTAAACGGACTCTTCATTCAAACATTTGTGAGCTTTTTCCTCCCGATTTGTTTGTTGATCTGCTGGATATGATTCGCCGCCGCCGTCCAATTCTTTCAAAACTTCACGAAACCTCAAACGCGGGCGTGCGAGAGATGGAAAAGTTTTCTCAGCCACTTTATTGCACCGCTCAGCGTTTACTGGTTTTGACGGCGTCTCTGTTTTCATGCCTAAAAAAGCAAAGCCGTGCTTCCTTAACCTTTACGAGCTTTTCAAATTTTAATGAATGACGATGACAATCAGCATCTTAGACAGCGTGGCCATTTTCCTTTTCGGTCACGATCCTACGGAGATCCCATGAACTGCTGTCCTAACCTTTACTACTCTTCGATGCAAAACCTGAACTTGTTTGTTTTCTGTCCGACGCATGCTGACGTGCCGCCGTTTTCCACCGATGCCTATTATCCGTTAGTCACCACCACAGCGTGAACCGGTGCCAAGACTTCTCCTGGCTTCAGCTGTCGGGTTTGTTTTGCTTTGAACTTTGAATGATGAAGCTGGTTTGGAAGGAGGAAATGTGTATGTGTGTGTTCGGGGGAAGGGAGAGAAATCAAAAGGTTAAACAAGCTGAACGTTCATAAGATTCGATAAAACAGGTTAAGATCTTTGTGCAGGGCTGCTGAGCTTAGTAAGGAATTTATGATTCGCTTATGTCTGACCTTTGACCCATCAGTGCATCCTCTGGATCACTTGATGCAGATGTGATTTTTTTTTCTCCTGATCAACAACAACCATAGACAAATAATGACAGATGGGTTCATCGTTGAGTTATTAGACCACTTACTGGATCTGTTTTTTTCACTTTTTTACAGCTCCAATAAACGTCCTTTGTTTACAGACGTTCACCTTCAGCAGCTTTTGGCTCCGTTAACACTCAAATCTGCCAGTTTTACTGAATCGTGTTATTGGAGAAAATATTGCGTCACCTGCGTTTATCTTTTTATGATAGTGCCTGTCGGTTTGATCGCTACGTAAACAGTTCGCCGTCCTCTCTCTGGACTCATAACTCAGCGTCAGTGTGATTGAAGACTCGGGGTCTTCCTTCATAACTGGTCATTTTGCAGATGTGCTCGTTTTTGCCAGTTGTTTTCAGTCCAAATCCGTTCCTATAAGATGATGAGAACAGGTTAATTCATCTGAGCCGTTTTCTACCTTATCAAGTTTTCAACACTGTCATCGCTCTTATTGTGTCTGTAACTCCTCTCCTTCTCCTTCCTCCTCCTCAGACGTACATCGGCTCCATCTTGGCCGCGGTGAACCCTTACCAGCCTCTCCCGGGCCTGTACGATCAGCCGGCCGTGGAGCAGTACAGCCGGCACCACCTGGGCGAAATCAGCCCGCACATCTTCGCCATCGCCAACGAGTGCTACCGCTCCCTGTGGAAGAGGCTGCAGAACCAGTGTGTGCTGATCAGGTGGGTGGGCCCACATCGGACAGATCTGTTCAGGTTCAGGTTCAGGTTGCCACGCGGCCGTTTAGATTCACCTTAAACTCTTCAAACTCTCTCCTCGTGGTACAACAGACTCTCTGATCCAGTTTCAATTCCCCGGCTGGTTGTTGGCTGCGGCTCTGAGAATTCCAGCACCACTCCAACACACACACACACACACACACACATGCACACACGCAGACACACAGACGGAGTCCATCCTCTATCCGCTGCCTTCCTTCCCCACAGATTTCCTCTTTGATTTTAGCTGGATGACTTTCACATCCGCCATCTCTTGTGTTTTCACACAGACATCAAAAAGTCCCGAGTTATTTTTACCGCTCCAATACGACAGCGTTTTGTTCGGAGCGGATGCAGAGGATGTTCATCTGCGTGGCAGTGCTGTGTTTGCTGACAGTAACATCTGAATAGCGAGAGTCACACTGGCCATACTCTCACCTAAAGCAGACCGCGCTACTCTGGTTCAGATACGAGAGCTGCAGTTAACTGACAATTAGTAAGAATAAGTTCACGGGGAAAACCCCAGCAGCATTGTGGGTAACGAGAGACACATTTCGCCTTTAAAAGTTGACTTTCATTAGACTGTGCGTGTGAAGAAATGAGAAAATGAGTGGTGGCTTTGTTTCACTACACTGCAAATCTTCACCTCATCCCAAAGCCCGAAAGAAAATATTGAGAGAAAATATTCTAGAAATGAGAGTTTTCATACATATTTATATGCTGGAGCTGAAAAGGGGCTCACTCTGTCCTGGTTCGGGAGACTTTTGGATCTTTAGTACTGGATTCTTCCAGCGTAATGACTTTAATAAGCCGTTCAAGCTTTCGATACAGTGGAATTCTTTGTTTTCTGTCTGCTTTGCTTAGTTGTTAAGGCTGTGATTTTTGGCTCCGGAGCCACAATCCGTGCTCTTGCAACAACGATACTCCAGTTTCTGTCTGTATTGTGATGAAGGTAAGAAAAAAAAAAGCAGAGGGAGCCGAACGCTCGGATGGAATTAATAGGATTCCATTATTCGCTGAATTTACTGATGTCTGACAAGAAAAGAGGACAAATTTCGATTTGTTACTTAAGCCAATTCCAGCGTAATTATGGTTAATTTAGACATTTGATCCACTTTTTGCCTTAATAGCATTAGAATGGATCCTTATCACATGTTACAATGTCACGTGACCCTACCAGCATTACGAAGTCTGTAGTATTATTCATATTCTTGTACCCTGTTATTATTGTATTATTGGTTCTGATGTTGTAAATGATTTTTATGCCATCAAACCCACTGGTTGCGCCACGAAAGGGGGTCCTTCCTGCTGACCCCGTGCCTGTTCCGTTGTGGGGGGATGAGTCTGCGTCCACTTCATCCAGTATCTTTGTCACGTTAATGAGCGTGTCATCCAGTCGTCCACGGGAATGAGAAGCGTTCCTTTAGCAGTTTGAAGCGTAGAAACCTCTCGAGTGGGTTTGTTTGTCTGCCGCTTTTCGGATGCGATTTGCCTTCGCGGTGCTGTTTAGACGACAGAGAGCCTTTTGTCCAACAGGATGACGGCCTGTGGGAAGAATATGTGCCAACGCGCGCACAGCGAGGCACACAAACACAAACATATCAGGATGTCTGTGGAAAAGGCCCCGGGCAGCACAATGGGACCGGTCTGTTCACAGTGGCATATCGCTGTTATCAATCTGTCTTTGTGTTTGGCTGAGTCCTACTTTTAAAGTGGTCCTTTCCCCGGTTTCCACAAAGTCTGCGCACTCTGCATCTCGGCCATCGTATCTCCTGTATTTCTACAAATAAAGGAGCCTCAAACGCGGTATTTATCATGGAAACTGTAAGAAAGAAGTAAGAAAAATAAAAACATTCCATGACAGCAGTAGCACACCGAGCCAGAGAGGACAAACCGCGGTGTTTGGAAAGACGGACCACAGTCGTGACCTTCAGCCTTCGTCCCAGCTAAACCTGATGGTTTTCTGTTAAAATATAGTAAATCACACACTGGGCTTCCTGGGACACCAAAGGGTTTATTTTCCTTTTCTCAAGCCGAGTATTTGCATCTTGTTGAGTTTGTTGAGGTTGAATGTTGCATCTTTTGACGATGTTGTGAAAGCCAAATGTCAAAGTTAAGATTTTAATGGTCGACTCGGACGTCTCCGCTGTCGGCTGGCAGAGCTGGAGAAATGGAAAATTGAAGGTTGTCTTGCTGCATTCACTGTAAATTCTTTAACGTCTAGATTAAAGCTCAGGGACGGAATTAAAAGACATAATTATCTCTCTAATGTCTAACAAACCAGAATTATAAAAAGAAAACCTATTTAGATTACTCAATTAATTGAATAATAATACATCAAACCGAATCATATGACAAAAGTCGCACATGTAATCAATATTTATGTCCACATTTAATGTCCTCCATCCTTTTTCTTTATCAAAGTTTGACTTTTAAGAGCTACTTTTACCTTTTCTGAAGGTTTTATTGTCTCTCAGGTGTCAATCAGGGTCAGCGGCCTCATGGTAGACGGAACCGTATCGTGTTACCTCGGAACAAGGCAGTTAAAGTCCCCGGTGCCCCAGTGCAGCTGCGTGGTGAAAATGAAGCTTGGAGTTTAGTTCTATGAGAAGAAAAGAGAGGAGCAAAGCGTGTCAGAGATACATCAAACCCTTCAAAGTCTGATGGTCCAACCAGAGCTACATCAGGAAGAACCGGCATGGAAGAACTTAGAGGTTTATAGAAGAATCACATCGATGATTAACAAACAGGGACGGTTTTAGTAGCTGATTTCCAGAAAAGCTCTCTCTGTCCTGAAAATCCATGCACAGTGAAACAGTTCACTACTGCTACCCGGTGGGTGATCTAACCAGGTGTGTGTGTGTGTGTGTGTGTGTGTGTGAGAGTGAGTGAGTCATTCCAATCAAACACACTGGGTCATTTCTACAATCATCTCGTGTTCCTATAATATTTATTCTTTCTCGGGGCCGTTTTGTTCCGGTGTTAGTTGCAGCTGGCTGTGTTCTTCCGCTGCTCGCTGGTGTTAGGGATGTGTGAGGTTGTGAATAATTGCAGGGTGGGAGCGGTGACACCGTGAGTATTTTACTGCCCGGCGTTTTTACTGAGGGCTGTGTGGGCTGACTGCTAAACCGGCCTCAGGACAGAGGGGGGTTCAGTGTTTACTGGTTGTCCCTGGTGAGCGCTTACTGGAACTCAAAGTGGAGTCCTGGAGGGAGTTAACGCTGGTCGTGCAGGGATGATGGAAATCTAGATGAAACGTACCCAAAAGACAGGATGATTTGTCAAAATATGCTGACCGGATGCTGCGAATTAACCACATACTGTATTATAGTAATGAACATTTATCTGTGCTGCTGATTTCAAAGCATGCAAATTCATCGTGGACATCATCATCTTCTAGATGCACATCTGTTGAAATTGTAAATCCTGCTGAGTCAGCTGATTCTGCATCTTCTTAGCAGCACTGGTGGTCGCTGCTCGTTTCCAGACGTTTCAGATTAAACGTTTTGGACTCAAACCCAGTTTAGACCTTTAAACTCTCGCCATCTTTTACTCAGAGCCAAAGTCCTGACCAGCTGCCGCAGTACGTGGTCTGCGTCACAATGAAGTTACAATGAACACACACATATACACACGCGCGTCCCTTCGTGGTCCCCCTTGTACACCAAAGCCATCTCAGAGCGTACAGTCGTAAAACATGTCACACTGTGGCACCCCCATCCCAAACAGAGAAAGGATCACTTCACGTGGTGTGTGTACGTATGAATCCGTGTGTGTGTGCGTGTGTGTGTATTTGTGAGGCAGAAGAGCTATAAATTGCAAACTGGCACTTTCAGGCGAGTCAGGAAGCTTTCTCGTCAGGTTCAGGGCATTGTGGGTAATCAGATCCAGGCAGATGGAGGCGAATGAAATAGGAGCCGGTGAGGAGGAGAAGGACGAGGGAAAAAGGAGGAAGCAGCACGGGCGGCTGTAACACAAGGCATGTGCTCATTACGGTTCCCAAACGCTTGAGAAAGTACCTACCCGTTTCAAACAGCATGCTTTTAATTTGGAAACCCCTGTTAAGCTTTTTGTGCTGCAGATTTCAGCAGAGCCTCCAAACCGCCAACAAACCAGAAAACTCCTGGAAAAGCGTCAACCCAGCACAGCAAACGCCACCATGGGAGGTTTTGCTCGCTATAATAAAGCAATAAACAGGAGATTCCGACGTTTATTGTGCATTTTCCCGATGATTTATTGCCTTGTGCCACCTGTGTGTTGCTTTATTGCTCAGTGCACCGTTGTACGCACATGAAGGCATATTAGAGAGCACATTGATGAAAAATATATTAAAAAAATCTGATTGATCAAAAGTTCTGGGAAAAGTTTACATTATTTATTTTTTTATATTAAACTTAGTTGTGTGGTTTACAGAGCAGAATTACGCATTTTACAATTTTTCATGTGAAAGAGATTTAAAAAGTCGGACAGTAAACAGTAAAAAAAAAAAAAACATTTTTGTTATTGTAGTAAAAAGTCTCACTCTTAGGTATGATTTTGATGAAAGGTGCGATGAGAAAATCAATAACACAGCATAATTTCATCTTTTTTAGTGTGTGTGCCAAAAAAAAATGTCAAAAAGTAAATTAGATGCCTTATCACCATTTGGGAATTTTTCTAAACATATTTATTTATTTATTTTTTAGTTAGTAAGTTTGGTTCTATCATTATCCTAAAATTATAATCACTTTTTTTTAACAATTTAAACAAAAAAAGAAGGAACTCTTCATACTGATACAACTGCAGCCTGTAAATATTTGCTGTTTTGACAATTAAATAACTTAACCTGTGGAATCAATTAATAGTAACTGATCTATCAACTAATTGATTCAGCTCCGCAAACATTAAATCGTCTTCTAAAGACAGTTTTATGAATGAAAACTGACATTTTTGGGGGGGAAATGTCACCGTTTGACCTCTGAAGTCTTTGCTGTTTTTTCAGGACAGACTGTGTGACGTTGTGGTTGGCCAGTGTTATGTTTTGTGCAGAAACAGTCTGAATTTGATTAAATGGCAAAGTGTGTCAGGGTGTTATCCTGCATAGCCAACGACCTCTGACCCAGCTGCTTGACCCTGACCTCTTGGCCCTGTGCTGTGCGGCTGTGTGGTCAAACTCAAGACTCTGCAGCCATGTTAATGACACTGGCATCTGGGGGTCAGCATCCCCCCCATCGGTCCAGTCCTGCAAAAACAACACGCACACACACACACACACACACACACCTGAGAGGACTTCTCCTGGGGTTTGGCAGGATTCATCTGTGTTTTCTGTGCCAGATTAATATTTGCTTGAACTAAGACCAGAGGAAGAAATCCATCACAGCAGAGGAAGAGAGCATGATGGGATTGACTCATATTTTACCATCTTACTGCAACAGTTACCCGTGCAGCTGACCGTTGTGGTTTCAGTGTTGTTGTGTTGCATAAATTACATTTATGCGTCTTTATTATGCATGCACACACATTCATGATGCACAGCGGCTCGATGCCAGATACTCCAGCTTTGGCTGTGCTTTTGTTCAGACAGTCACGTTCCAGCATCCACACTGGCAGTCTTATTAGGTTCTCACTCAGGCTCTTGCTTACACTCACACAATTTGCAGCCGATTAACAAGAAGAGAGCTCTGTGTGAATGAGACACTTCAGCTATAGATGGTGAATAACTTGTCCCACTCCACTCTGCAGGATCTCCTGGGTGGAGCTTTCAAGGCCCACAGTGAAGATGTCACTTTTAGGATTGTTGAGTGAGCATCATCCCCTCTAAATGAACCGTTAACACTCCCGTGTCTTTACCCAAACCGCCCAAAGTGTCCATCCGTCCCACAGTCACCTGCATACGTAGAGCACATGATCAGAAGACGTTTAAATATGGAGACCGATGGGGACGTTAACACGCCGAGCCGACTGAGATCTGCTGTGTGGAAACTGGGCAGGATGGACTGATTCATTGTGTTGGAGTGTGTTTTATTTAGGAAAAGCTGGGCTGCTTTGTGTAAACATTGTCCTTGTGAGGTTTGACCCATTTATTTTCTTTAAATTTTGGTTTAATTTTGTTTTAAAGACAACCCCCCTCCCCTCTCTGTAGCAGTGGGAGTTTTCCCTCAGCTTTTGGCGTGAATATTGAGCGGCGTTCTGAGTGGATTGGATAGTTTGGATAAAGAACACGAGGACCTTTTTTACTCCACATCGCGTCCACTCAGCTATTCTTCTGGCTGCTCCTCTGATCTTTGACAGAGTCTGCAGGTTTGGGCCCCAGTATAAAAGCCTGGGTGAGCTCCAGACATGTGAGAGCCAAATGGTCCGAGGCGGCCCTGAAGTCTCCCTCCTTCCTGCCTGTGGGGGGGTTTTACTTTGGGTGGCAGCACCCTGCAGAGAGCCAGAGATTAGTACAAAGGCAGGGTGCAGTTTAGCGCTCTCTCTCTCTCTTTGTGTGTGTGTGTGTGTGTGTGTGTGTGTTTGTGTGTGTGTATGTGTGTTCATTTAGACAAGCTGGCACAGTGCCAGAGGTCTTTTTGAATGAATTACAGTTACAGGTCCTTTAAAGTTTGATCCCGTCCCTCCATTTAAGTCTTTGTGTCTATGAACTTTCCACTTTATGCCGCAGGAACATTTCAAGGAACCTCTGGGACTTCTCAGATATGTAAACATGTATTTGAAAAAGTCACTCGACTAAATTTACACCAAATGCTACAAACCGTCATAACAGAAACGTCATTTGCAACACTGGGTTTTTTCAGGAACTCCGAATCTTCAAATCTGGTCTCCCCTAGGGTTGGTAGGGTTGGATTGTTTCGGAACAGCTGATTGCTCAGACACAAGCTTTATCAAAATATCAGTGGTGATTTGCTACACCTATGGAGATCATGCAGCTGTGGCACTATAGAAATATAGAAATGTGATCTAGGATGATTATCTATTCACACGTTTGCCTCTGGTAACTCTGTATCTGCACGACGTTTAAGGGCATCCGAGGTTAAAATCTTTCACGACACAAACAACATTTTTGCTCTATCAGATTGGTTTCCATCGGTGGGAGGAGAGGCGATGTTTTTCCAAAGCACAGTATCATATGAACGTGGTATTTACCTCAGAGGGCCTCTAACCCACCACAAAGCCCCCAGAAGAGGACGTGGATGCTGACCGTTGGTAGTTTTCCAGTGGAATATCCCAATATCCTGTCTGTTCACGTAATGTGGAGCTCTCTGGTATTAAACGGGCCTGTGGTTTGTTTTTAAGGTGCTCTGATTTTGGGATGGTTTGATGTCTTTTGAGTCGATTTGATTTATTTAATGTTTGGATGATTGTGTCTGTTCTTTTGTTGTCCTGCGGTATTTACAGTACTTTCAGTGAATATTCACACCGGGTGCTCTCTTTTACACCCACAGTTAACAACATTTCATCTGTTAAAGGTTATGGTGTGATTTTATTACCCAGAACACCTCCTGTTTTGGGTGAAAAATGTGTCTTTTACAGTCTAATTTAGCTCTGCTCCGTTCTTCTCCGTGTCTGCGTGATGGGTAGCCAGGTTGATAATTAACACGGTCAGCCCGAGGCTCACGCTGCGTGACTGTGGGTTACCAGGCTCACGTTAATGTCACGGAGTAGCATGTGAGGGGTCTCCTCGGGGCTTCCTTCAAACTTGTAGATGTCATCTGCTGTTTGAAAGCTGCCGTGTTCACTCAGGCGTCACTATGGAGATCAGACAGTGACTGCAGTTTCCTTTTTTTCCCCCCCTGTCAGTGTGGTGAGTTAGTTTGTGTCCCACAGGGGCGTGAACTCAAATCATTCGCTCGGACAGAAAAGGAGCTGTGCATTAAGAAGAGAAGAAAATAACTTCCACTCGCCAAATCCACTCAATCGTCTACCAGAAACATCATAATGATGATAAATGTTCCCGACTGGGAAACGTCTCAGATCAGTCTTTGTACCAGATTACAGATTGTTGCATGCAAAAGGAGAGTGATGACCACAGTGAGTGGACAGTGGGTGATTTAAATATCAGCCTGCTGAGGGTGGAATTCACTGTATGCATAGAAGAAACCCTCAGTGAGCGACAGTGAAAGGAACAAAGATGATCCAAACCGTACTACTACACTCTACTGAAGACGCTAAAGTTTCTCTTAGTATAAAAGTATAAATGTGACTTTTGTTGTTTTCCACTACAACAAATAAAGTTAAAAAGTCAAATGTAAACAAAGGTAACTCCTGTCACTTACTTTTTTTAGTATTACAATGGATGAAAAGGTATCGTAGAGATTATATGATTTTGACCAGTTGCTATCAAATTATAATCTGAGCTGCTCCATTGTTATCATCCTGTGTGCATGTGTGTACGACCTAAGATAATGAGGACCACGTTACTGTTTTTACCCAGTTTACACACTCAATAATCAGCAAATCCAAACGCACACTGTGGCTTAGCAGCATGCAGTGGGCCATCTAGTGTTTAAAATCCAAATTCCTTCCCCGGGTCCCATAATGCTGCTATGTAGGGCGCCCATTAAAAAAAGCCTGTTTGTCCAACAGTCATGTGTCAGTCATCAGCAGCTAATTCACTTTTGACCCAGTTTGTTGTTAACATGCATGTTTCAGCTGGCAGCAGGCGCACAGAATAAACAACCTGCAGGCATCTGCAGCTAAAGACCCACACAGATACAGCATGCAAGATAAAGCAGTCACACAACATTTAATCTGTAAATCCAAGGTTTGTCATCTGAGCTCTGCCATGCTCCGTTTAAACACTCAAAGATGACAAGACAGCGTTCTGACAGTGCCTCATGAAGCAGAACTTAAAGGGGATGGAACCCAAAACCTGGTTCTATAGTTACCCCTGGTACTGCCAGTGTTGCTGAAAGGCCCATGAGCAGACTGCATTGTCTTATTGTTCATATTTTCTACTCTGCAGCGGTGAGAGTGGAGCAGGGAAAACAGAAAGCACCAAACTGATCCTGAAGTTCCTGTCAGCCATGAGCCAGCACTCCCTGGAGGTCTCATCCCAAGACAGGACGTCCCACGTGGAGGAGGCGCTGCTGGAGAGCAGGTGGGACAGACATCTTCCTCCCTGGATGGAAACGCTGCCACATGCTTTTTATTGTTAGATCATTGTCCACAATTTGTTAAGGTTTAAATCTCAACGTAACCAATTTTTTGATATAATTAAAATATTTCTGCCATAATTTCCCTTATTTTTTAATAGATTGAAACAGGCAAAGATGCATTTTATAATCACAGATTAGATAGGAGAAACCACACAGATTATAGATCGTATCTCTTCGCTCCCCTTGCAGTCCCATCATGGAGGCCTTTGGGAATGCCAAGACCGTCTACAACAACAACTCCAGCCGCTTTGGGAAGTTTGTCCAGCTGCACTTCAACCAGAAGGGCAACATCCAAGGGGGCAGAATCATCGACTGTATCCTCTTCTTCCCTGTCAATATTCAGCCACCAACACTTCCTGCTTACTTCCTGTCCAGTCTTGTCATACAGGAAACAGAAAGTGATGTTATCGGTGTCAAAGTGACTGGTGATGTGTCAGTGGAGTGGTTTGGAAAGTGATTATCAATGATTAATTGGTAAAAGATAGTAGATTCATGAGTTTTGTACGTATTGGATCTTATTTTGCGCTTATATGCGCTGAATGCATGCCTTAACCATGAAACATCTTGGGAAGAGAGAGGGGATTCTGATTATCTTATATTTTCATGTGTCCACTCATCTCTCTTTGACAGTTCTTTCATTCTTTCTCATTTCTTCCACCTTCTAATTTCTAGTCCAGGGGTGTCCAAACTATGGTCCGCGGTCCATTTTTAAAAAGCAGCTTCTCCACAAAACGGGAGCAATAAAAGGAAAAATTTGATTCGGTTGATCAAAAACGGCAGAACCAAAGAAACACAAAATAGCAGGAGAGAGCAGAAAATTTCAGACACGGTTGGAAAATGAATATTTCTTTATAGAAGTCAAGGGGAAGTGTGTCTGTTTGATTTACAATGAAACTGTTGCAGTGATGAAAGACTGCGACGTTCGACGATGACACTGTGAAAGCAAACATCAGACCTAAACGTCCAACACTGGAGTCGAGCGAGAACAGAAATTTAAGAAAATGGCAGCTAGCCTGCTAGCTCTAAAACTCAACTTCTTCCGCGCTAACAAAACATAAGAAAATGCCACAATAGCCAGTTACGAGCTAGCTCAACGCATTACTCGACATGGGAAACATTTCTGAGATGGTGACTTCATAAAACAGTGCCTCACTAAGAGAAGGAATAAGGTAATAAGGTGCCCGGAGGAATTTATGAATTCAACGAGGTTAGCATGTCCAGAGACAGTTACGACGTTAGCATGTCCAGAGACAGTTACGACGTTAGCATGTCCAGAGACAGTTGTGCGGCGAATCGAAGACTTGTCAGATAACGTAAACCATCAAGTGTCAGATAAATCTTGTGCTTCTGAGGAGTACAACAACGGGTGAGGACATTTTTGAAGCTTTGTCAGATGCAATTGATAAGACGGGACTTAAATAGGATAAGCTTAAAATATATTACACAGTATTCATGTGGTAATAAGCCCAATTACTGAATAAAATCAGTCAATTAAAGTTTATACATATCAACTAACCAACGTTTGTTGACGTTTTAACAAGCTCAATAACTTATCTGCATAACAATCTTGAAATATACCCATCCCCTTTTCCCCTTATTTTTCCCCCCTGAGCAAGTCAGGATGGGGATCCCCATCCTGACTGACTGCTGTTTTGAGACTTTTCTGCTAGACTACTTTTCTCTATGTGGCCCTCAGTGAAAAAAGTTTGGACACCTCTGATCTGGTCGTACCACTTGACCACTTGCCATTTTAGTGCCATTCAGTCCTCTCCAGCTGTTGTTATGTTCCTTGACTGACACTTTAATAATCGCAGACCTCTTAGAAAAGGTGAGTTTTGCGTTCGATTGCCTTCAGTGAATGTGGGTGTGTGTGTTCACACGCTTATGTGATTGTGATTATGTGTACTGAGCTATACTCCCTCTCATCCTACAGAATCGGGTGGTCAGGCAGAACCCAGGGGAGAGAAACTACCACATCTTTTACGCTCTGTTAGCAGGAACCAACAACCAGCAGAGAGGTGAGTCGACACAATGCGAGATACAGATGGATGAAGCCTCCATTTACAGTCAAAATGATACAATAATGAAGGACCAGAAATACTCCAGATGTGCTGTTTTGGTGAGGCTGTGTGTGTTTTTTCCATAACGTTGCAGAAGCGTTTGGCTTGAGCCATCCTGACAGCTACCACTACCTGAGACAGTCGGCCTGCGTGGCTGACAAGACAATCAATGACAAGGGCACTTTTCAGGATGTTCTGGTAAGGAACACACTGCCTGTACACACAGTACATAAACAGAACAGAACCACGTTATGAATTTTACCGAAGACATAAAAGTGAATTTGATTTAATAATTAGTTATTTCCTGTATTGTATATATATTTTTCAAAGTGCTAATTTAAGCAGTAAATGATTGTAGTTGTCATTTGTTGATTGTCTGTTCATCTGCAAATCAGATACTCAAGTACAAAATTTCAGCATTTTGCCCACAAATTAATTCTTTAAATGATACACAATATTTTCCAACTAAAAACAAAAACGGTCTTTAACTTTTACCCTTATGTTATTATTTATTATTATATTATTATTTTTTGTTATTTATTATTTAGCATTTATTTCCATTCTAATATATTCTGCCGTGCTCAACACATTATAAATATAAATCTTATAAGAGCTCGAGCAGGCATTTGTTCATGAGCATAATTAAGAATAATAAATATTCTGAATGTTTGAGAAGTCTGAGAAACAAAACCGCTGCTGCCAAACCCAAACGCATAGCTTCATATGAGGCTACACCTCCAAAATACCACTACAAACTCATTACACACACAAGATGGCTTCCATAAGTGTTTTCAGTCCAAACCCAACACGATCCCATCGCTCCAGCCCGCACCATGAATGTGAAGCATCTGAGGGTTTATCTGTTTTGTTTCCTCTGTGTCTTCATCCCAGAATGCCATGCGAACAATGCAGTTCTCCGAGGAGAATATTGGAGAGATCTTGCGCCTCCTGGCAGGGATCCTCCATGCTGGGAACATAGATTTCATGACAGCAGGAGGAGCGCAAGTTTCCTCCAAATCAGGTCAGAGAGTTCATCCTCGTTGTTCACAGTATATTTGTTTACATCTGCTTCTCTTTTTCATCCTTATTTTCCTTCCTGATTGTTCCTGTCACGGTTGATCATATCTGAAACGTCTCCTGATGAGGTCTGCGTTTGTTTTCATTATCAGCTCTCGGCCGGACGTCTGACCTCCTGGGCCTGAACTCGGATCAGCTGGCTGAGGTTCTGACCCACCGGTCCATGATCCTCAGGGGCGAGGAGATCTCCACACCACTCACTGTGGAACAGGTCAGTGCCCTCCATCCAGGCAGCGATCTGTTTTTAGTATGTTCATATCCAACTAAGTCTACTGTTTTATTTTTTTTTCTGGTGTGTCACACTTAGCCACCTTAAATCATCATTAGCCAGTTGATTTTTTCTCTAACTTTAGCAGGAGATAGAGCAAGTGTGTGCATTACCAAACAAACCCCAAAGCTTCACATTCACTTTTCTGTTGCTTTCCGGCTATTCTTTGTTTGTTATGGCTGTGGGACGAGGCCTGTGAAAGCCTAAAGGGTGCTCTGAGTTCACACCCGATCCGTTTCCTCTGAGCAGGGAGTTCACCCCCAAATCAATCAATAATATGTTCATTATTTCATATTAACTATCAAAACAAAACCCGACACTCTGCTCGTCTAAGTATGTAGTAACGATCCTAGGGTATCTAAAATAAAAATACCTCAATTTATGAGGCTGAATTCTGGATAAATGTATATAAAATGATAGGCATGATGGATATTTATTTATTTATTCATTCATTTAAACACAAGTGCATAGGTGAGCTAAATATCAATATGCAGAGCAAAGAATCATCTTTTCTGTAGATTAAAAGCAAAAAGCATATTAATTTCCAGTAAAACAACCGCAAAAAAAAAAAATCTGACTTGCTCCCATGTTCCAGGTTTCATTTTAAAATTGTAGATTAGGCGCTGAACGATGTGGTTTTCCTCTCCTCTGCAGGCGGTGGATTCCAGAGACTCCATGGCGATGGCACTTTATTCCCAGTGTTTCAACTGGATCATCCGCAAACTCAACAGCCGCATCAAGGGCAGAGAGGATTTCAAGTCCATCAGCATCCTGGACATCTTTGGCTTTGAGAATTTCGAGGTGTGTTGTGTTGTGTGATACTTTTTAATCATTTAAAGGAACACTGTGACAATACGAGCAACAGTGGTGTTTTTTTTAATGGCTTTCTTTATGGACGTGTAATCCATCGGAATTAAATATTGATGTCAACTTTGAATCACTTGTTTATTCGCCTCGCCCTTTGGAAACGAATCAAGCCCCCACAGCAAATCCAAGTCTATTGAACCGTGAACATGATCAGAATGATTACAGGAGGATCTACTGCCAGGCTGTGGTTGTGGTGTGTGCTGTGCCTCTGCCTGCAGACATCAGGTGGTTGACATGTCATATTTCACCCGGCCTCGTGTGTGTGAGCACGGAGGATTTACATATGATGACACCCACTAGGAAGCACAGAGAGAGACAAGTCCATACAATCTTCTACATCTGATAGTTTCACAATAGAAATGAATCTGCCCAGGATCAGACAGTGAATATACAGTGAAAACCTTTTTTTATGCATCCATCAAAAATTTGGGTGGCTGTCTGTCTAATTTTACACTTTTGAGAAAATAAAATTCTTCTTCTTCTTCTTCTTCTTCTTCTTCCCACTCTTCTCTTCACTCTTATTCATTTGTACGGTAGTATTTCATAGTTATTCTAGAAATCAGCAGAAAAAAAAGAATGCCTGTCTGGTTATTAATAACACATGTTTGTATTTCTTGTCTGTTTTTGCTCGTACAGGTCAATCGTTTCGAGCAGTTCAACATCAACTATGCAAATGAAAAGCTCCAGGAGTATTTCAACAAGCACATTTTCTCCCTGGAGCAACTTGAATACAACAAGTAGGTTTATTTAATGATGGATTCTTTGTGTTTTTTTCATCCACAACTAAAAATGTTGTCCGATCAGCGCATTTTTGTTGGGAGATTTTCATGTCTCAAATCTGTTGCGTAAGAATGGAAAGAAAGAATGAAAGGCTGGAAAATGAAAAAATGAAATAGGACTCCAAACCATATTGAAGAGTAGAGTTGCCGTGGGAAAAGCATATTACGAATCCTGCTGGTCACAGCCTGCCAAAAAAGTCTGATTTCACATCTATAAAACATCACTTTACATCCCAGAGCACTGCATTTGACAAAACGGTTCCCTCAATATTTAATCAAAAAATACAAGCACAGTGCGTCCAGAGCTCCACCACGGCTGAACAGGACGCTAATCTGCAGAGCTGCAGCCTCCAAAGCTGCTTTTGTTTGTTTGTGTCGGTCTCCAGGTTTCGATTTGGGGGAAATTAGCAGCTAAGTGGAAGTCTTTATTGTCAGATTTTCCCACTGTCACACCAACACAGCGTAATGGGAAAGAAAGGAAAATTGTCAACTCACAGAAATCAAAGATCAACCCCAAAGTCTAATCAAGTTATGCTTTGATTACTTCCTTCCTTCTTTATAAATGTGTTCATTCCCTTCCTTTATTCTTTGTTCCTTTGTTCTGTTTTTCTTTCTTCCCCTTTCTCATTTTTTCTCCCTGCCTTCTGCCATGGTTTCTTTTCTCCACTATGCGTTCTCCATCTTTCCTTTGTTTTCTTCTTCACTCAAGCCTGATTCTATTGTTTACCATGGATCTCTGACACGTTTGTTTTGTTTGTTTGCTTTCTCCAGAGAAGGCCTCGTGTGGGTCGACATCAATTGGATGGACAATGGAGAGTGTCTGGATCTAGTTGAAAAGGTACATGGATGTGCTAACTTCTCAATGTAATGCAAACTACTAATACACAGTAGAAAATACTTAAATAATCACATTCAAAAAAGTACTTAGTATTACAGGAGAACTTAAAACAAAATGTAAATAAATGCAGTGCAAGTGTAGTACATTTACTTTCCACATGATGCTGCAGAAAATGGTGACAGAAAAAGATGACAGTGAATTATCACTGTCTCACTTCACAAGTGATAATTCACTGTCATCTTCAGCAGAAACCATTTAATAATGATGACGATGATGATGATGATCCCTCTGTGCTTCTTCAGAAACTCGGTCTCCTGGCGCTGATGAATGAGGAGAGTCATTTCCCCAAAGCCACAGATGACACCTTACTGGAGAAACTCCACAGCCAGCACTCAGTATGACTTTATTCATTCATTCACTCATTCATTATTCATTCAGCCATTTATTCAGTCATTCATTCACTCATTCATTCATTTGTTCTTTTGTGTGTCGTTCATTCATTCATTCACATTTACTGGACTGTTAAGAAGTTCCACAGATTTAACCGGGATTGAGATCAAATAAATGACAATTTGGTATAATTTGATCCAGCTAGGGGGTTAAAAGGGCAAATAAAGGAGTCACCTGTTCACTTAGAGAATAACTGAGCTTTTTCTTGTTTTCTAGTTGTACAACAGTACAGCGATTATATTCAATTGCCTGCTTTTCATGCAGGTTTTAGTTCATTCAGAAGCCAAGTGCAGATGATTTTACCGGCTCTCTGTAATTATCTGTAGTTCCTCTTCTTTCTCTGTTATTGTGAGCTTGTTGTGACTGAACAATGAACACAATGCAGTGAGTGGGAGAAATGACAGAGGATATAAGATGAAAACTTGATCCGTTTCCTTCACTTTCTGCAGAAGAACCCCTTCTATGTGAAACCACGTGTTGCTGTGCACTACTTTGGAGTCAGGCACTATGCAGGAGAGGTAAGGCATGGATTTACCCTGCATTGGCATATGAAAGCATCACCAAACACTCAGTCTCACTGGATCAGAACAGACTTTTTTAACTCAAAAGTTGTCACATAAATCAACATTTTATTTTCTAAAGCAAAAGACTAATTTGACTAATTTAATATAATTCTATGCACCTTGCATTTGTGATCATTTCACATATTTTGCTAAAAAGCTCTTCATCCGCACTGTAGCAACTACAGCCTGCAGATAAATGCAATGGTTTACTCTCACGCTGTATATCTCAAAGCCCTCTGTCGCCCCCGTGTGGTATGATATAGGTGGTGTATGATGTGAGGGGGATGCTGGAGAAGAACAGAGACACGTTCAGAGACGACATCCTCAACATGCTGAGGGAGAGCAGGTGGGTGCTTCATTTTGTATTGATGGTCAGGTTGGGGGTTTGGGACTTCAATGCCTTGCTCAGTGGCATTTGAATTTATAACATTTTGTGGTGATTCTCATGCCACTGAGAGGTAGTGGTACTCAAGTGGAGTGTTTCAAAATAAGACAAAAAATAAAAACCTTTTGAGTAGACCCTGAAGACAATTTTCCCTATAACATGGCCTCCTATTAACACCCAGCACACTTAAAGTTCATATTACGATGCATTTTTAATGTGTGTTTATAATTTTAGGTCATGTGCAGGCTCTGTGACGTGATCTGTGATTTTGCTTTGTTTGTCAGGTTGGACTTTGTCTACGATCTGTTTGAACACGTACTGAGCCGTAACAAACAGGACACTCTGAAGATCACCCACAAGCACAGACGGCCCACAGTCAGCTCCCAGTTTAAAGTAAGTCCTACAAAAATATTCATCCTGTGTACTCGGCATAAACTCCTGATCAACATTACAACACAACACACACACAGTCTCATTCTTAGCATTCTTCAGTAAGATATTTTCTTCTAATATCAACATATTGAAAAGAAAACTCCTGCCCAGTACATACATCTGTTTAGTTTTCTCATACATACACACACTCAGTCACTCACTCACAAATGCTAATTTGTGTAGCTAACTTGTGGGTTAGCTAATGCTAACCCATTATGTGTGTAGAGTAAGACAGAGCAATAGTAGCTGCAGTATTAACAGGAGAGTTTGTACTTGTTTGTGTCGTTGCAGGATTCGTTGCACTCGCTAATGGCCACACTCAGCACTGCAAACCCGTATTTTATCAGATGTATCAAACCAAACACACACAAGGTGAGTGCCTATGATGAAAACACACACTATCTTGTTCGTTGTATTGCTCTCTTTCTCTCTTTCACTCAGGCACACTGAAATGCACACACCATTTTTTTTCACTGAAAGCAGCATTACGAGGTCACAGTCTGGGATAGCAGAAATGTGTGTGAATCCACTTGTCATTTAGAAATCAAACACTCCTCCCCCCAGCATACCAACCTGCAGCAGACAGGAATGGGGATCGTCTGGCCCTTTTGGTGCCCTTTGACCCCAGTTGCCTGGTTACAGTCTAGAGTTGTGGAGAATGTACACAAATGATATCCAGAGAGATAACTGATATGTGAATTTATGTGTGTAGTTTGCTGTGCTGCTGTTCAGAGCTGACACGTATTCATAAAAATATCAATTTCCATTTTTATTTACTTTTACTTTCACGTGTGATATGAATTGCCAACCCACAGGCAACAATAACTATTGAATAAATGATAATAACTCCAAGTACACCTCAGTAAATCCAGAGTTTACACTGTTGAGGCGTATAAACAAACATTTAGCGGCGTTCGAAAATGGATCTAAATACTGCAGTTCCACTAACGGCCAGTAGATGGTGACTCCGAGACAGTAGCACAATGTCTCCCTAGAAATACAGATATATTTTTACATATTTATTCAAAAAACTACAGAGTGGCCATAGCATTTTGTTTTCATTTTACATCTGTGTATTTTAAAAAAAAGAAGCTAATTCATTAAAATGAGATTGAAGCTAACTAAGGTTTAATGGTGAGTTCAGCCGTTTAGACCATAGACATGCAGATTGTTTTTTGTTATGCAAAAAAAACAAAAATATTTAATATTATCAATTTAGCTTTGTCTGTCATCGATGTCTTCAACTAAGTTGATTTTAGCACAATTTGCACAGGATATTTTTATATTCTGTTTAAATATACAATAATCTGCCTTACTCTACTCTACTCTATATGAACACATTCACTGCAAAAGCTTTTATGTTGTCATGTAGGTTTTTGGTCTGAAAAGTAGAAAAAAATATGACTAAAGCGTAGAATCTGCCAGGCTAGAAAATTACATCAATCCTTTTCCAATACAAACCAAGCTTTTATAGAACAAAGTGCAAGTTTTCTTGATGTTAGGTCAGTGATCTCCTTTATTCTGTCTCTTACTAAGAATCTGTCAAAAGAAAGAAAAATTCCTAAAATTGGTTTATTTGTATTGGAAATAGGAACATTTTTCACAAATAGTGACTTGAGGACTCAGTGTTAGATGAAGGCTGTAGGAAATGGTATTGACTAGCTGGCTTAGGAGGATTCTCAGATTAGTATCTTGTCGATGTCTGTCTGGATGCCTTGTCGCCTTATTAGCGTCGTCATTACAAGTCGATGCCAAATGACCGCGGCAGTGACGTTGGCTGCTGATTGTCGGAAGATTCAAAACCGTTATCCTAAAACCTGATTTTGCTTGAGACTATACGTCTATTAAAAAAAAAGAAAAAAAAAAAAGATGTGTGAAGGAAAAAGAGTCTGTTGTTAGCAGTGGGTTGGTTAAGCGCCATCACTGCCATAGTGTCTTTAAGCAATGAACCAGACTGGACACATACATGTGTGATATGAAACACTTTTATCTCCAAACATTCTGATTATAAATGTGTTTGCTTCATAGACAGATAGATAAAGAGAGCACTCACACACATATAAACACACACACTCTCTCACACACACATACTCTACATGAGGATGTGCACCGTGTCCTCTGGGAGGCCAGCTGGACAGCCGGTGTGTTTTTATGAGGCGAAACGCGACCGTCTGGACTTCTGATCTCATGTTAAACAGGAGGACGAGAGGTTGATGACTTTTGAATAATGCTTAATGTAGTGAAGGGGGGGGCACGAGAGACTCCCCACTCCCACTTACACCTCAGGGGAGAGCAGAGGTCAGGGGGGACACGGCACGCGGCCCCTAAAAGCCCCCCGGAGGCGTTCGTGTCGTCTGCCTGCTTGACCGAGCAGGTGTCAGAGGGACGCATGACGAAATACACAGAATGAAAGATGATGGTGTGTGTGTGTGTTTCTCTCTCCTTTGATACTGCACTGTACACAAGGATCTCAATTAAAATAATCAATTCAAAGTAGATACAAAGTCCAGATTTGGTCTGCCTTGTCTGTCTCAGGACAATTTCAGCTGCAGCGTACTCTGCATATTGTGTGTGTGTGTGTGTATGTACATTCCTCCTTGTATTTAGATCCAACAGTCTGTCCTCACTATTATGCATTCTGTCAATATATTGATATTTCCACAGAGGACCCGTTAATCCCACTCACCATCTGCAGAGTCCCGTGACCCTGCAGGCTTAATCTACACGCTGTTTCATCACCGCAGCCAAAACATGCACACACACTAATAAAGTTCATTCAAACAAGAGGACAGAAAGCTGCTACAGCGCTACATCAGTGTCTATTGTATTAGCACACACACGCATAAATAAAACAAAAAAACTGTCACACCCATCAGCTACAGTTATCAAATGTAATCATCCATCACCGTGGCAACCCTATTCTACTGCAGGGAGCATTGTGTGTGCGGTTGTGCGTTTGAGAGTAATGACAACAGATAATTTAGGCTGATTGGCGTGTATTGATTGTTGTCCTTGTTGTTTTGACCGGGACTGAGTTAGTATTGACAGCTCCTAAGTGTGTGTGTGTGTGTGTGTGTGTGTGTGTTGTGTAATTGGTTCTCCTGTGTACAGACTCAGTAGTGCTCAGTTTGAAATTTGTAGTTTGAATATGAGAGAGTGAATACTTTGTCCCATCCAGATGTATTACAGCTGTTTTGTTGACATTAAGGGTCCAGGTGTCGCTGATCTGAGTCTGATAACTTTCTTTAGACAAGTTAGATCATAAACAGCCTGCATGCCCTTAGAAGGGTTCATCTTTAAATGTCAGCGATAACATAATTACTGTATATTTTAAAAGGAGAAGGATTAGAAGGACTATGATCACTGCTGTAGCTGACAGGGACGTTTATGTATCACAGTCTTATTGTGAAACAGCTCAAAGATTCCTGGCCAACACTGATTTGAGATGATGACTCCTTCTGCTTTTTAATTTCAGCTACATTTAAACGTGTATCTGATCTGTGCAAAGAGCTGGAAGTCACCCCTATACGTGGAATAGAAAGTCTGTGATATTTTGCATAAAATGCAGCACAAGATGAAGCATAGAGGTTCCAAGGGACCTTATAGCAAGTGGGAATTCCACATGTGAATATCACAGGTCTCAGTGGGATTATAGAACGTCAGGAATTCTCAAATGGGAAAAACCGAGTGATCCACTGCAGTTCCTGCCAAATTGCTATAGGATGCACATTGCATATGCAGTGGAACAGCATTTGCCTTTGTTTATGGTATTTTGTCTTCAGCACATTTGAATCCACACAGCCTGATCTCTCTCTCTCTCTCACACACACAGAGAGGGAGAGAGAGGCACAAGAGAGCTCATTCCCCTGACTCTCTCACACACTCTTTCTCTCTCACTCACACACACATACACACCTCTGTCAAGCCCTACAAGTGGCCCGCACAAATTAGCCTCAGCAGGAGACGCATCACCATGGTAACTATGGTCCTCCCTCCCCACTCAGAAAGGGGAGTGGAGTTAAGGGTTTTGAAAGCCTTTGTTTGAGTCTGTGTGTGTGTGTCTGTTGGTCAGTGTGTGAAAGAGAGAGAGACAGAGAGCAGCTTTGGGAAGTTTTTTTCTGTCATTTGTCCATTTGTGCCTGATCTGAAACCAAACTGAAGGAAGAGGAGAGCGAGACGCTGAGATGCACGGTGAGAGCTGCTGCATGTTTCAATGCTTGGGATGCTTTAGAGGTGCGTTCAGGTGCGCGCTTGTTGCACAGCGTTTGTATGTCAGGCGGAGGGTTTGTGCTTTGGAATGAAGTGAGGTGAAATGCAGGGGTTTGTATTCAGATGCATTTAGATCTTTAGTCCTCAGGACATCAGTGTCTTCTGTATAAAGACTCTCCTTTCGCTCCTGCTCTGATGGATTATCAATGACATCAATCAACCCTAATGATGGTGAAATGATGTCATTAATGTATGTTTATCAAAGTTAAAAGCATGAGAAGATTTTTAAGACCAAATGAAAGCATCGAGTCATTTATGTCTAATTTATGTCAATCAATATGAAAAATATGAGCCAGTAGAGATCCAGGTTGATTGCTATTATTTACAGTGTGAAAACTTATATAAATATTATATATTTATATTCACTATCTGTGTCGTCCGATGCTATGGAGAATCTTTGTGTCGTCATGTTGTATCAGCCCAAAGTTGTCCATATGACAGAGAGCTTCATGTAGCCAGCTGTGTCTAAATATGATTACTGTCATCAGTGTCATCATCACATGGTATTTTCATAACACTGTGCACAAGACAAAGACATAAACAATAAGATGTTTCCTGTTTAAGGCCTCTGTTGTCCTCTTAATTAGACCCCAAGGCTTCTATTCCCCAAGTAATACATATTCATTTTGCCGGAGTCTTACAAACAGGGTGATAATTAGCTTGAAATTTTGCCCGTGGGCCGGTGCCATTATCGACGCTGATTATGAAGGAAGGAATTAATTATTATCATTAGAGAGTGTAATGAAAACTGTGCATTAACGGTCAGGTGGAAGTGGTTTCCAGGACGCATGTTTGATGCGGTTTTGATCGTATTAGAAGTAAAGTCATCTGGTTTGGTGTCTTGTTGCATTTTTGGTACAAAATGCAAATTTATTTTGTTGCTATAAGAAAATTAATTAAATTGCAGCATAGATTTCACACCTGTTTATCCAATGACAATAGAAAATTAAATATATGTATCCAGGGGAAAATTATCATTCATCTATTTATTCTAAATGATTTTAAATATACCCTCCATTTCTTTTTTTCATTTCTATCATCAGAATCATAGCCTAAGCTGTCCTTCACATGAGAGGATCTCTATAATTATTAGCAGCGGAGAAGTTTTGATAGAGCCAGACAATTCAGGGGAAATCTGTTCAGACTGCGCTTTTTTGTGAAAATCATTCAGATGAGACTTGGTGATCGTACACATAACCAAACCATCTTGTCTGTGCACTTGCATTACTACAGCACTTATAGTATTTGAAAGTGTTTGAGGTTGTTGTTTTCGTTTCACTTGACATGGTCTCATCATCTTGGCTCACATTTATCTCCGAGCCTGGATATTAATTTATACAGCTCGCAAACAAACTGGAGTTGATAGTTTGCACAGCAGATGGAAACTTGATCATCTGTGTTATTTGTGATCCGTCTTCTCATTTTATGGTTTCGCTGCGTGACGCTTCATAGCTCTCGCCACGTCTGCGGGTTCTCTTTGTGCCGGTGATGCTTTGGAGAAACTCACAAATCCTCCTCCAAAGTGGGTCAGGCTTAAATCCAGCAGGGTCAGGGATTTAGTTTGGGATTTAGGGTCCATCTATGAGTAGGAACTTTGTTCGAGGGAATCCCTAAACCTCAGTGAAGTAGTCCCTACTGCTCCGTTAGTTAATCCCTGCTGCTTCCTGCATTCAAACCTGGATGCTGGAGGCAAATCTTTCTTTATTAGAAACCTTCCGACGAAGAAGCACCGAAGTCTGTTACATGCTGCTTCGTATCCTGAAAAGTCTGCCTGGAAAAATGTTGAAACTTCATGGATTTACTACAGGAAATGTATGAGTCAAAAGGATGTCACTTAGGGTCATTCACACCTACCTGAGATGATCCAAGCACTGAGGTTCAACATTTCATCCACTGGCTCTCATAGTCCCACTAAAGGGCTGTTAAAACTGCTATTATCATCACCAAACCTGTGATAGTTTCATCAGTGGTTAAATGAACTGAAATGTCACTCAGTTTGTATAGATTCACTCTGTACAAATGTATGGATAACAATAATACAGGGAACGACATAAGAATAAGATGAAAATATAACATTTACACAATCTGTAAGCTAACTAAGGCCCAAACAGCCGTCCATTGATCACACCCAAACAGTTTATACATAACGGTCCTGTGACTATTGGCATTGTCAGTATTTACCAGTGGTGAAATCTTATCTTGACTTTATTTGCTTCTACCACCATTAAATCTCAATCAGAGCCACCTGTGTGTCAGTAGATAGATGAGAGATATGTGTGCAGACTGAGCAGGATTCCTAAGTAAACTTACGTCCACGAGAACGGACGACTCATTCAGAATTTGTCTTTTTCACCCCACATTCCCCCTGGGAGCACATCACCACGCCCCCTGTTGTCTCACTGAATGCCCTGAGCTGTGGGTCTTTAAGCGGGGAAGTTAGGCTGAGAAAGACAGAGTTTACCCCACAGGCTATTGTTGTTCTGTCCGTCTGCCTCTGGATTGTGATTTACATCACCATTGTTGTTTTTGGGACCATTTATTGTTGGCTACTAGAACCTATCTGCGCTCTGAATCAGAGTGGCTCCATGACCCCGGGATGTCATTTTGTTTGAAAAGCACAGATTTTGATGTTAAAGCCAAATCCAAACCATTGTTATGGTACGTGGCTTAGAGGCCCACAAACATTCTGTCTGTATGATTCACTGAACTTTGGTGGCCTAAAGAACATACTGGAGCAGTTTATGGTGTGAACAGCGCCACCACCTCCGATCTTATCTCACATACTGTATTTCATAGGGCATTTTTTTTTGCATGACTGAACTTTGGGCTCATATCAACCACACTTGAAGACATTTTGTGAAAAACAAAAATGAGCATCTCTGCCATTAGAGAGGCGTCCGTTGCAGGCCCATTTGTTAGTGGTCACCTGGTCTGAGGGACTGCTTTCAATAAGTGCCATCATTGCTTGCATAGATTTTTTTCTACACACGATTTCAAAAGAGGCATTAAGAGAAGTTTTGTCTGTTTCGAAGTAGGAGTTTTCATATCTTAGGATCAGACCAACAAAGAGGAACCGACAGAGCAGAGAGAAGGACAGGAGGCAGAGGGCAGCTTCCTGACACCGCTCGGCTTTGTTAACGCTGCAGGCCCGTCCATTATGCTAATGCCAGTTATGCTAATGGGCTGTCCTCTGCGGCCGGTGGCAGTTAAAGGGCGCCATTCAATCACTCAGTCAAGATCTGAGTGCGTTTTGTGAACTGGCCTCCCTTCATCTCTAACAGGCCATCAATGAGCTATCAGGGGAGATGGGCTGTGAATAAAGAGGGCATTACCAGCGGGTATGAAAGCGCCCTCTTATTCAGAGACCCTACGCCCACTCGGGGGTTAGAGGCTGACAGGGGACCCCATCAAAATGGCTCTCAGTCAATGGACTTGTGTAAGTCATGATGCCACCTCAGTGCCAAGCAGTTCTAGTTCCTCCCGGGGTGGTTACTGTGCTGTACACACTTCCTTCTCAGTGGTATTTACGAGTCGTGAACGGGTGGTATGCGATGTGATGTGGGCACGTACGCACACTTGGTAGTTTAAAGGGGTGGAGCTGCAGACACCATGTGTCATCCTTCTCGCATTCCATTCCCAGCGTGCCAGGGAATGACAGACATCAGCATCACAAATATGACCAGTGGATCATCGAAATCTTCTCTTAATTTTTTTAACTTTCATTCTTTTCTGCTCCCTGCTGATACTCATTTTAAAGTCTTGATTTATTTTTGTGTTCTCTTACTAACAGACTGATTTTGATTTGTAATTTACTCACACATGCTCAATCCGTGCATTTCCTCACCTGCTGTCCTTCTTCTAGTAAAGCTTCTGTAAATTCTTCTAACTATGGAATCGTTTCTGTAAAACATAGAGCCATGTGAACATACTGACAGTATTCAGAACAGGAGCAGAGCCAAACTCAGCGTCAGACTGTGTGTATTGTATGCTAGACTGTGTGTGACTGTGAAAAAAGCAACTCGATTGGCTGATCCGAATTTCATAGGAACACTTATGCAAGAATGGCGTGGTGTTAAATGTCTAGTGTGAAAATCATCACCTAAAGCTGCAGGAACCTTTCAGACTTTTCCGAACGCATTACCATGCAAGGAGGAATATTCAGACACGATTAGGGCTTACCACATTGTATTTCACAGTATTTAAATGTGTTGGAAAATGGGTTAAGTTCACAGGGTTAAGCTTCACACTCCACAGTGCGTGACTCCACAACCAAAATGTGAGGTGTGTATTCCTGGTTTCCCCTCTAACTTTCAGAACATTATTGTTTAATCTCTTCTTCCAGATGCCTGACCATTTCGACCAGACGGTGGTTCTGAACCAGCTCCGATATTCAGGAATGTTGGAAACAGTTAAGATCCGACGCACCGGTTTCCCCATCCGCCGACCCTTCCAGGAGTTCTGCTCCAGGTTTGTTCAGAACAGAACCTGGGGTCATGTATTGGAAATGCTGTATATCCTGTATATGTATTTATATATATACTTAATCAAGATAGATGATGTCATCTATCTTGTTGACCTCCTACATGATAAAGTAAATTTCATTTACTTTACCTCAACAGCTACCTTACTCTATGACATCAGTACTTTTAACAATTACCTCGATTAATCCGGTCAAACAAAGTGTATTTTTTGCCTGAATTGCCCATTTTCGTATTTCCACTCAACTCTGACATCTTTGAATAATAACGATCGTCTTTGTTTGCTCCCTTTTTCAGGTACAAAGTGCTAATGAGAGGCACATCGATGCCAGATGACCCCAGGGGGCGCTGTATTCAACTGCTCCACCTCTACGACAGCAGCAGCTCAGAATGGCAGCTGGGCAAGACAAAAGTGAGTTACATATACATTTTTTAAATTATTTTATTTATCTATTTTGATAATGATAATAATAATTACTTTTTTGATGTTTGACCACCATAATCGATCAGGCTGTGTGGTTTGGACTGCAGCTGGCATTGTTTGAGATTTGAAAGCCTTATATGTATATGTGTGTGTATATATACAGTGTATACATAAGTATATGTATATATACTATATCTTAAGCACAATAATTGATCCAAGCAGAAAACACACAAATGCTGCCTTTTGTTCCCCTTCAGTATTTTTATTGTCCATCATTAAACCTGGGGCTGCTCTATGTCCCATCATGCCTTGGGCTCGGAGAGGCTGACCTATACTCTCCACCCTAACATGGAAAATGATTTCATGTGGACGTCAATCCATTTTTGCACCGTTTCCCTTAAGGCTTAATTTGGCTACGTGTATTTTACAATCCAGCATGATGAAACTCATCCAAAGACTACCTGTGCGACTGCAGGCTGTGTGCGCCTGTGTGTGTGTGTGTGTGTGTGTGTGTGTCTGTTTATGTGTCTGTGCATGTGAGTGTGACCATGAATAATTGAGGTCCAGATTACCTGAAGCGTGGAATCCAACAGTTATTGGATCCAGGTTTCATCCCCTGTGGAGCTCAGTCTATCAGTCCCAGCTTCCATTACACTACATCATACCTGTGTGTGTGTGTGTGTGTGAGTGAGATTTCTTTTGGGAAATGACAGATGGGGGACATAGACCCCTAATCACAGTATGCCCATGTGATGCTGCTCGAGGTGACAGCAGTGGGGGAGTGGATACGTGTGGATGAGTGGGCGGATGTGTGGCCATGTGTGTGTGTGTGTATATAAATCCCAGAACACCAATGATAGGGGAAACCACTGTAAAAAGTCAGACCTATAGACCCACCGTAATGGAAGTATTTACCTGTAAATAGCATAATCAACCCTTCTATCAACACAGTGATGATGTCATCTATCTTGTTGACCTCTTACATGATAAACCTTTGATTGATCTCAGATTAAGACAACATATACATTTTTAACGTCCCCTCTCTCATACCAGTATCCTATCACTGTAACTCCACCATGCTCCCATTTTTTTGTATCCATCTCAGGACAAACAGATATATAGCCGGCAAAAAGCGCCCAAAAATGTCCAGATTTTGAAGCAGTGACCAGGAGCATCCTGTATTCTCTGCACCCTGATTTCAGTATGCAAGTTAGCACTTTGGAGAATGGACTTTGGGGGTATGGGAGTTTGAACATGGGTCAGGTTGGATATTTTAATGGCATGTTTGTGTGATAAATGTGGAAAAAAGATGATGTAGTTTGGTTGTTTTTAAGCTCTGCTCTGCGTTGTGGCCTCAGCTCTGTCTTCCTATGTTGTACTGCTGCATGCCGGCTGCTGCGAGTGCCTCGCCGGTAAATCAATTCTCTGTCTCACAGGGATTCGGCCACTTTTGTCCCACTGTCAGATTTACACCGACTTGGCCTCCTGCTCCTTTCATGTGGCACATGTCGTCACCATTGTCTTTTACAGCTTCAAACCTAATTTCCTGGAAGTTATGTGGGCCCGATGCTGTGCCGGGGTTCCGTTCGCTCAGCGGTGTTGACCCCTCACGTTGTCCCCAAAGGCCTCGACGGCAAGATTCAAAAGTGCGCCGAGGCTTAGCGTGGCTTTTGTGGTGCTAATTAGCATAGTAATGATTAAAAGGATTATCCTTCCCATTCATTGGCATGCAAATGTGAGCGTTCACACAGGAGGCCGCACTTGTTGTGCACGTGTGATTCATGTCTGACGTGGCTTTATACAGCGGAGTGTGTTTGCGTGCACCTGTGTATATAGCACATTGCAGAATTCTCCACGTTTTCAACAAACAATGTGTCTTTGAGTGAATCTTTTCTCTTACATTACTGCTGTGATCACTACTTGTAATGAACAACAACTTTGTAAACCAGCAGCAAAAAAGACATCAGTTACGTGGAAAATTTTGTTAAGTTTATTTTTGCCTTGGAATGTCAATTAGAGCATAGAGTGTCTGATTCCTAATGTTTCAGTTGAGAGTTTTAGTGTCCAGTGATGCTTTGAATGCTGTTTTAGAAGCTTTTTTTGGATCAAATATCAGTGATAAATATTTCCTGCTATATTTCCAGTTCCTGTTTGTTATTACTTGTTAACATACTTATCAGCAATCCCCAAATCACAGAAATGAGTGTATATTTCCTCCCAAAAATCTCATTTGTGCTTCTCTACTGAGGATTCAACACTCGCTCAACCGGTTACTGCCTATCACACACACACACACACACACACAATCACACACATCATTCAACAGGAGAAAGCCAATCTGACCTCCAGTACGTCAGCGGTACCGTGACATTTCCCCACCGTCCCATATCTCATTTTCCTGTTTCCCTAATCGGCTTAACCCCCAGCACTCTACAATAAACCTGCTTCTGTATCAATGGAGGACAGCCTGGCTCCCAAAGCTGGAGTCTGCAGCTAAGTGGCTGTAAGATCTGTCCTTTCATTCAGCCGTGTAGCTGAAATCAGCAGCCTCGGTCGTTTTGGGTCTTTAGTGATGGCTGCGTGGTGCGAACAAAAGCAGAGGAGGATTTTGGATTTGATTTATTGTGAGCGGCTTTGTTTGGCGGAGTTGTTCTCCTGGATGGGAGTGTCTGTTAAATGGCGATGTTCTGAAAAAGAAAAAAGGAGGGACTCTCTTTTTGACTGTGTTCTCTTGTAAATCCTCTCTTGGTAATGTGTGTGTAATGCTGCATGCGTGATGAAGGTGACGTGTTAGGAGATGGCTGGTAATAAAAATCCATTCTAGTATCGGATGCACAGTATATGGAAATCACATGACTGATTTGTGATTGTCAAATGATCATTTATGTTTTTGCTATTCCTTCATATTTAACTGTAACTCTCTCTCCTCTCCTTAGATCTTTCTCAGAGAGTCTTTGGAGCATCGTTTGGAGAAGCAGAGAGAGATGGAGGTACTGAAAGCAGCTATGATCATCCAGGCTCACGTCATGGGATACAGGGCCAGGTAGGAACATATAATATAATATAATATGATATAATATAATATAATATGATATAATGCTCACTTCACCTGACTTTCACTAATGGTGTTTTTTTGTTTTTTTTTAATGTATGCCACCGTCCTTACAGGAAACAGTACAGGAAGCTGCTGCAGTGCATTGTGGTCATTCAGAAGAACTACCGGGCCTTTTACTGGAGGAGGAAATTCCTCCTCCTTCGCTGGGCAGCACTCACCTTCCAGAAACGGCTGCGAGGCCAGCTGGCCCGCCGGGCCTACGGCCAATTGCTGGAGGAGAGGAGGAGGAGGGAGGAGGAAGAGCGACGCAGGAGGAGGGAGGAGGAGATGGAGAGGTGGGCAACATAAAGGAGTGATTTCAATCAGTCAGAGAGCTCAAACATCCAGCCAGGCTGCACAGTCCTGCACATGTCCAAGTTTATTTGTAGAAAATCAAGGAAAAACTCCTGAAAAACCTTGAATATTTGGGCTTTGTGGGATGAAAGAAAAGTGCTTCATATGATTGATTGTAGTTGTTTTGTTTTATTTTCAAGAATTAAGGTTCCACCAACTTATATTGAAATCAATAAAGTATTTTTATATCTACATCCGACTAACAAATAGACAAACAGGTAGAACTGTTCTAGTTAGGGAACACATGAGTACTGTATAAGATCCCGATTGTTAAGAGCGCTTACGTCTAATAGAGTTATATTTTATCATCATGATAAGACAGGAAGTGATTTTCCTCTTAAGGTAAATCCCAACTGTGTCTGTTTTGGTCAGCTGATGTTTATCTGTTTGTTTGTGTGCAGGGAGAGGCAGAGGCAGGAGGCTGAGCGACTCGCCAGAGAGGTAAGATTCAACTCTTCACTGAGAACAAACATCCACAAACACTAGCTGTTTTATTTCATCCATTTTGCTGATGATTTTACTCAAAGCGACAGATGACAGTCTTGCTCTCATTATTACACATGTTGACTTACCACAAAGGCAGACAGCTCAAGCACTGTGTCAGCCTGGAAATTGGGCGGGATTTACCATAAAATGACAGTAAAATGACATTTAAAACTCACATTTTCATCATGGACCAGTATCCATACAGGTACTTTCAACCTGATATTGCCTCATAATCAAGACACAATACCAAGGTGTCAAATGCCAAATTTCAGTATTTGTTCAGTAATAACCATTTAATGAATTTACTGTCTGCTGTTTGAAAAAAGACAAAACTGTTCATGATCTTTTACCCTTTGTTAGGCGGAGGAAGCCAGGAGGATGGAGGAGTTGCACCGTGCTGAAGAGCACGCCTCCCAGGTTTTGGTCAAGTCACAGCCTGTAGCATCAGCTGAAATATCTCCAGAGAACCTGGAGGAGCTGCAGTCATCGGAGGTCTTTGAGGAGGCGTCGGAACCGGAGGAGGTGATTCGACCTCATGAGGCATCTCAAGTGGAGGAGATCCTACGGCTGGAGCGGGAGATCCAGTCACTCCAGAGGCAGAAGGAGCGCCAGGAGCTCTCGCTGACAGAGGCCTCCTTGAACCGTCTGCAGCATCTCCGGGATCAGGAGCTGAGACGTCTGGAGGACGAAGCCTGCAAGGCAGCGCAGCAGTTCCTGGACTCGCTCAACTTTGACGAGATTGACGAATGCGTGAGGAACATAGAGAGTTCACTTGGAGTTGGAGAAGGAGATGAGACGAAAAAGGAGGGCAGGCGGAGGAGAGGCAATGACGATGAGGAGGTTGATGAAGGCTTCGAGGCAGATGACGACGCTTTCAAGGACTCGCCCAACCCAAGTGAGCACGGCCACTCAGATGGCCAGAGGACAAGTGGGATCCGGACGAGCGACGACTCGTCTGAAGAGGACCCGTATGCCAACGACGGGGTCATGCCACCTCTGATTCCCCCCGCTCTGCTTCACCAGCCTCTGCCGTTACCACCGGTTCCTCCAGCCTGCCACAGCGCCTCATCCAGCGGGGACTCGGCCTACTGCCACCCCCAGGCTTCATCGGAGGCCCAGTCTGATGATCTTGTGGAGCTCATACCGCCAGATGAGGATTCGGACTACGACCAGGACGACTACGATGAGGGGGCCATTGTGTCCAGCGGTAGTCTGGCCCTGTCAAACCCTCGCAGCGGCCAGTGGTCTCCAGACTACCGGGGCTCACTGGGTACCTACAACAGTTCAGGGGCGTACCGCTTTAGTTCCGAAGGGGCTCAATCATCGGTGGGTCCCGTTTCACTGCTTCTATCTGTTCGCACTGTGAATACATTGCATACTGCTTCACTACATTGTTCTGTTTCATATCCCTGCCCAGTTTGAAGATAGTGAGGACGACTTTGACAGGTTTGACACCGACGATGAGCTGTCGTACCGACGAGACTCCGTCTACAGCTGTGTCACACTCCCGTACTTCCACAGCTTCCTCTTCATCAAAGGTAATGTCGCTGCTCTGTAATTATTTATATGTAGTGATTTTAATAAATTTTTCCAGCAATGTTTTCTTCCGTCTCACTCTCTGATTCTTCTCTCCAGGAGGTCTGATGAACACATGGAAGCGGCGCTGGTGCGTCCTGAAAGACGAGACCTTCCTGTGGTTTCGTGCCAAACAGGAAGCCCTGAAGCAGGGCTGGCTGCACAAGAAGGGAGGTGGATCATCGACACTGTCCCGCCGCAACTGGAAACGCCGCTGGTTCGTGCTGCGGCAGAGCAAACTCATGTACTTTGAGAACGACAGCGAGGAGAAGATGAAGGGGATGTTGGACATGCATGAAGCCGAGTAAGGAGTGGGTCGATGGTGAGGGTGGGAGTGGGGATCTCAGAGACACACACTTGTGGTTTTTATGAACATTTTAATGTTGATCAATGTGCAGAGAATGGTACACTGTAGTGGAATTAGATTATTGGTTTAAAAAAGAGCTCAGGGCTAAAGATGCAGTTCCTCCCTTGGCCACTGGGTGTTAAAGTCAATATATTTAATAAGTGATTATGTCTGTAGATAAAATAATAATAATCATTCAGTGTAAAAGTGTAAACATATAGTTTTGTGACCTCTTTTTTTAAAATTATATCCTCTTTTCAATGAAATAATCCAGGCATCATATTTGATGTCGTCCTGTACAGTGTACTATATCTCCACTTTGCCTTTCAATCCTGACAGCGTTTGATGTGACAGAACTTAACAATGGCGCCCCCTCGTGACGTAAAATGTTAATAGTACAGAGACAAGTTAGACAATAATTAACGATTTATATATCAGATTATTTAAATGTTATTTGATTATTATTATTATTATTATTATTACATCAGACCATCACAATTATATTAAAGGAAGAGGAATATTTAAAACAGAATTTAAATTCAAAATTGAGGAGCTATTTGGAACTGTTCAGAACAGTTGTTGTTCATTTATTTATTTATTTATTGTTTCCTGCAGAGAAATCATTGATAACACTGGAAAGGAGAATGGCATCAACATCGTGACGCAAGACAGAACGTACCATCTGATCGCAGAGTCAGCAGAGGATGCCAGGCAAGTCCAACGTCTGTGTGTGTATGTGTGTGTGTGTATGTGTGTGGAAAAAAAACCCAAGAGCCATACCATAACAACAAATCTCAGAAGCGATCATCTGCAAAAATTGACTGATATTGGAATAAGTAACAGATAAGCCACCCAGTGTGTGTTAGTGTGTAAGTTGATGCTGCCTGATTGTTATCAAGTGTTTAGGTTTTTTCAGGTTTTTCCTTTCTGTTTCTGTGTTTCCGTCCGTCCTCCCCTCCATGAATGCACCAATTTAAGTTCATTTCTGAACACACACACGCACAAACATACAAGATAGGATGTTTTGTATAGGTTGCTCGTGGCAACCCATTGATTTCCTCTCAGTGGACTCGTCCACTTCCTCCATATATCTGCCTGACAGCAAGATGAAAATTGTGCATGTGTGTGTGTGTTGGCAGCAGGTTTCTAATGCCAGACTCTCTCTCAGTATGACCAACAACAGCTTCATATGTTCAACTCCTCAGGCTGCCCAGATTATGCAGAATTATGCAAATTTACCTTCCTTCCTACTATTATGATAAACAGACCAGTATTTAATATCTATGCTGCTGATTATTATGATATACTGTGTATACATATCCACAGATATGTATATATAGATAGATGATGATATATAGATAGATGATAAATGATATATATAGATGCAGCAATTTCAAATTTTCACCAGTGGTAATATTTTACCCTGAACGTGTTAATCAATTTAAGTCATTGACCATAAAAAAAACCCCAATCTTTTTTCAATGAAAGATATAAAAATCATACCAGACTTATATCAAACGGTAATTGTTTATCTGCTGGTGCAAATTAGATTTGTGTCTGTATGGTAGTAATGATGGCATTGATTGTGATGATGAGACTAATGATGATGATGTTTCCATGGTTACAGCCAGTGGTTCAGCGTGCTGAGTCAGGTCCATGGTTCCACAGAGCAGGAGATCAGAGAGATGCATGATGAGCAGGCCAACCCCCAGAATGCTGTGGTGAGTACTGCAATGCATTGTGGGAGGTGTGTGAGTTTAAAATGACACAATCCAAGTTAGTAAGAAGCTTATTTCGATTTATGCTGATTTCATTGGAATATATGTGCTTATATGACATTTGAAAAGAAATCTACACAGACAAATAATTGACTTCCACAGTACATCGGAAGGTCAAACTGATTATTCACAACACAGTCTTACCAAAGTGTCTCTCTCTCTCTCTCTCTCTCTTCCTCACTCACTCCAGGGTACACTGGACGTGGGTATGATTGATTCCGTGTGTGCTTCAGATAATCCAGAGAGGTGAGCATCAATCTTTGCATCTGCTGAGTTTCAGGAAAATCAGTTTCGTAACCACATCAGCATCTTTGGCTTTAACCCATCAGAAACCAAGCACTTGGGTTACATCTGCAACGAATCTTCAAATCAGAATTTGAAACTAGTCCGGTGACCGTGAGCTCTATTCCCTCACAGGCCAAACTCCTTCGTCATGATCACGGCGAATCGCGTGCTGCAGTGTAACGCCGACACTCCTGAGGAGATGCATCACTGGATCACTCTGCTGCAACGCTCCAAGGGAGACACCCGGGTGGAAGGACAGGAGTTCATCATCCGAGGTGACCACACAAACACACATCTGCAGCCGATCCTACTCCTTTATGAACATGCCTGCTCCTAGCAAGCATGTGGAGCAGGGATATCGCTCATATTCAGTTCTTTCTTTTCGTTTTTAGGAATAGTATTGGTACTTTAACTGGATTATAATGTGGTTCAAGCTTTTATTTGAACAAAAATTTTAAAGTTTGTGGTCAATTCTGCAAAAGTTTAGAGAATTAACTTGAGTTTGATGTTGGATTACATTTGGAAAATCAATATTAAGTGTAAAAAATATATTAAAAATATCTGATTAATATCTATAAAAAACATTACGACCGTAACCTCCTTCCTTGTCCTCCCTCCACCTCCTCCAATAGGCTGGCTCCACAAGGAGATGAAGAACAGCAGCAAGGCCTCTCTGAAACTGAAGAAACGCTGGTTCTTGCTGACCCACAATTCACTGGACTACTACAAGAGCTCGGAGCGTAACGCGCTGAAGCTGGGAACGCTGGTCCTGAACAGCCTCTGCTCCGTGGTTCAGCCGGACGAAAAAGTCTTCAAAGAGACCGGTAAGAACAAACATACTCCCCTGGAACACCTGGAGGATGACGTGCGCGAGTCAGACACAACCATGCTTTATTTTTTGGTGGGTACAGAACGTAATCCTTCCTCCTCGACTCTCCATCTCCACCGGACAGGTTACTGGAACGTGACGGTGTACGGACGTAAACATTCGTACCGCCTCTATACCAAACTTCTGAACGAAGCCACTCGCTGGGCCAACGCCATCCAGAATGTCATCGACACCAAAGCTCCCATTGATACGCCAACGCAGCAGCTCATCCAAGACATAAAGGTAGGAGGCAGCCAGGAGGAGGATTAGTCTGGTTTCAGTTCAAATTAGATCCTGAATTCAAAGTAGGAACATGGAAATCCCTGTTATTGCACAGTGACAGGATTTTTAGAAGATTTATCTTTGTTAATGTTATACATCTCCAGGCTGTAATGCAGGGAAGGTGCAGTTTGAAATATAAACCAACAGGGTTTATATTTCAGTTGGGAAGACTGCAGAGACTGAGACTCATATTTTATTTTTTTTATTTCCTCCCTCTACCATAATGGGGAAATATATCTTACCCTGACACATATTCTGTCATTGTTTAGATACTTATTTATGGCCAAAAACAGCCCCAGTGAATCTGATAATCTGGATATGATGACATCACAAAGTGTCTTTTGAGAGCTCGTGTAGTCGTCACATCTTTGTCTCTACTGTCATGTTCTTCTGCAGGAGAACTGTCTGAACTCTGAGGTGGTGGAGCAGATCTATAAGAGGAACCCCATCCTGCGTTACAGCCACCACCCGCTGCACTCACCCCTGCTGCCGCTGCCCTACGGAGACATCCACCTCCCCGGTAACTGATACAAGCACAGTGTTCTTTCTGCCAGACGGTCCATTATTTTTACTAAAGTCAGAATCTTTCCCTCTGCTTTGCTCTCTGCTAACATCACTCCCTCTTCCCTGACCAGCTCCGAGGAGCAGGAACTACACCACGCTGCAGGACGAAGCCCTAAAGGTGTTCAGCTCGCTGCAGCACTTGGACGGCATGGCCGACCCGGTGCCAATCATCCAGGGCATCCTGCAGACGGGCCAGGAGCTCAAACCTCTGCGGGACGAGCTCTACTGCCAGCTCGTCAAACAGACCACCCGGCCACCCCATCCCGGCAGCCCAGGGAACATCTGCAGCTGGAAGATCCTGGCCTGTCTGTCATGCACCTTCGTCCCCACAAGGAGCATCCTCAGATACCTCAAGTTCCACCTGAAGAGGTGAGAAAGCAGACAGCCACCATCTGTTTGTCGAGGAGTTGTTGTATTGTGAAAATCACCTCAAACCAATCTGCTCCCTTATCTCACGTGAAAATCTTCCAAAAACACTCATGAAGAGCCTCTATGTTTCCATGACAATCACATCCTCCCATTCTCTAACCATCCCTCCTGTCCATCTCCGTCTAGGACCCGTGAGCTCTTCCCCAGCTCAGAGATGGAGCGATACGCCGCCTTCGCCTTCGACTCTCTGAGAAAGACCCGCTCCAGAGAAAATGTCCCGTCGCAGGAGGAGATCAGAGCCATCGTTGCACGGCAGGACATGAGCACCACCGTGCACTGCCACGGAGGAGGCTCCTGCAAGATCACCATCAACTCCCACACCACCGCGGGAGAGGTGAGAGGCTTGAAATCCGTTACCACCTTTCAAAAGCTTACTTATCTAATACTTGAGTCATTTGGGCAAATTATGAAAAGATCACAAGTTAAAGCAGGATTTCATCTCCCTTATTCATGTTCATGTGTGTGTGTGTGTGTGTGTCTCAGGTGGTGGAGAAGCTGATCCGTGGTCTGGCCATGGAGGACAGCAGGAACATGTTTGCTCTGTTTGAACACAATGACACCGCAGAGAAAGCCATCGAGAACCGCACTGTAGTGGCCGACGTGCTGGCCAAGTTTGAAAAGTAAGTGTTGTTGGTTTTGCTCACTGTGCTTCTGTGTACGGTAGAGAGATGTTGTTGTCTCCCCTACGTTATTAACACACACCATCATCTCCAGTCATTCAGCGAGCCAAGAGGAAAACAACACGGGCTGGAAGTTCTACTTCAAGCTGTACTGCTTCGTAGATACGGACAGCGTTCCTAAGGACAGCGTGGAGTTTGCCTTCATGTTTGAGCAGGTAGGATGCAGCCGAAAGTCCTCATCATTCAACCACATAGAAACCACACAGCAAAGATCCGCTTTTGTCCCAATAACCATTTGTAACACCACTTTGAAATTACTTTGTAACCCATGTAACAACCAACCCCACTTAGCAAAATAATAATCTAACAACCACCAGGTAACACCTTAGCAACCCACCTGCCCGCCTTCTTCAATCCTCCATTTTCTGTGTCCTCCTCTCCTATAAAGGCCCATGAAGCAGTGATCCGTGGTCAGTATCCCGCCCCTGAAGAGACTCTGCAGTTCCTCGCTGCTTTGAGACTTCAGTACCTCCTGGGTGACCACAGCTCCCAGTCCACCATCCCTGAAATATCCCAGGTGTTCCCCATGGTACGATTACGGGCCCGGGTCCAGAACTCGGCCAAGACATTCGCGCCTGGTGCCGGCTCTGTGGCAGAACGTTCGGGGACGTCGGAGAGGAAGCGCTCCAGCTTCTTGGAGGGAACGCTGAGGCGGAGTTTCAGGAGCGGATCACTGAGTCGCCAGAAGCTGGAAGAGGAAAATAGCCTGGAGGCCTGGATGAGGGAGGAGGTGGCGACGGTGCGGGCGAGCGTGGTGGACAAGTGGAAGAAACTGCAGGGGATGACGCAGGAGCAGGCCATGGTCAAATACATGGCTTTGGTCAAGGAGTGGCCAGGATACGGCTCCACGCTGTTCAACGTGGAGGTGAGACCAGAACACAAACACGGCAGAATAACGTCTGATGTCAGATTTAGTCCTGTTTATGATCATTAGCATGCTTGACGTGTTTAGGTGTATTATTATATTTTCTCGGTCGTTTACGTGCTTAAGTGCCCGTTTCATTGTTTCAGTCTCGGGACGGAGCGTTCCCCGCTGAGCTGTGGCTGGGCGTGAGCAGAGAGGCCATATCGGTCTATAAACGAGGGGAGCCCTGGCCTCTGGAGGTCTTCCCCTATGAACAGATCCTCTCCTTCGGGGCGCCGCTGCCCAACGCCTACAAGATCGCCGTGGAGGGTCGCGAGTTGCTCTTTGAAACCCAGATGGTACTTTGCACTTTTTGTTCACTGAAGAGTTTTGTGCCATGAGGATGTATTCAGTTAAAAAGAACAAGTTTATAAGAACATGAGGTCATTTAGAGCAAAACTTTACACATTTTTTACACATGTGTTCATTTTTATGAGAGTTCTTTCCAGGTATGAAACAATAGATGTCAACAGCCATCGCTCAAACGCTCTTCCTCCTGTTGTCCACAGGTGATGGACATTGCCAAGTTGATGAAGGCCTACATCAGCATGATCGTCAAGAAGCGCTACAGCAACTCTCAGTCTGTCAGCAGCCATGGCAGCCAGTGCAGCGCCTGGTGAATCCCACCGCCATCCATCTCTTAAACCGCTCCACGTTTGTGAATGCTGGAGATTTATGGATACAAATCACGATGCTCTTAATGTGAACCAGCTGAACAGTTTTTGTCCGAGGATTACATTCCAGAGCATTTCACAGCCACACCTGAGTTTATCTCAAGCTGAAGAGCTCTGTTGAAATTTCAGAGGCAACAAAGATTAGAAACATTCCCTTTTCTTAAGTTTTTGGTCTCTCACATTAGCAGTTTTTGCCCCCAAATTATAAAACATGCTGCCCAATTTTTCCATTTGTCCAAGCAATATTTTATTGCTTTTATTTAGCAAAGATTAAAACAAAAACACACAGATATCATTTCAAATTGTGGCTGTAAAATCAATACTGCGTTGTATAAATTGGGCTTTATTTTTTGGAATGAAACACTTTTTCCTGACGCTAAATTGCTGACATCACAAGAACTGTGTTATAAGATGGGGCTATTTGTTACTGAGGTGTGTGTGAGCGTGTGTTTGTGTGTGTGTACGTGCGTGAAAGAGAGTTTTAAGGAGAGATCTCGAGGCCGTTAGAATGTACATATAATTAAAAAAACAAAAACAAAGCAGAGAGGACGAGAAAAGAAAACAGAACATTTGTCATCTGCTTTGGAAAACTCTGGGAATTGGACCATCGATCAGAACTCTCCAGGATCAGTTCACTGTAAATAATATGCAACTGTAATCATGTCGAGTATTTCAGGTTGGATTGTGGTTATTTTTGATTGAAAAGGCTTTGTTTATGATGCGGAGGTCACATAAGTGCCTGGTTCAAACTAAAAAAGCAGGATGAACTGAAATGATGCCACTTTTTTTGGTGCTCCCATTGTTCCCTTTAAATACCAATGTATTTGTACACTGCAGGTCAAGCAAAGCATCCAAGCTACAGTAAAGTCAGGATGCTGTCTTTTACATCAATCTGAGATCTATGTCGCCCCCTGTCGGCCACAATTAGGAATTGAAATCCAGCATCCTGTAACTGATTTCATGTAAAACATTCAAAATGACTTCAAAATGCTGGAACGTAAATGTTTGAATACTGGGAGTCTTTCATCTATTTCTTCTTCTTCCTCAGAATAACAAGAATATGTTTGAAAGTAATCATCGTAGACTCGTCTCCAGCGATTGGGATCACAGTGATTGATCTCTTATCGTCGATCGGGTGTGATCTTTAGCTCGCGTGTCTTGCTGGCCGACCGTTTGCAGTGTAACATTCCGACAACGTTTCAGTGGAGCTCCGCAGGCGGCAGATCCATCCAAAGACTCGTGTGCAGGTTTCTTCCACAGTGCCTTGTTGTATATTGTGTACACTTATATTTTCTCATGTGTGGTTTCTTTTTTTTTTTTGGTTTAATGTGCAATGTTTTATATATATATATATCTATAAATATTATATAACCATTTGGCTGTACATTTTATACTTTAAGTCTTGGCCTTCTGTTTGTTTTTGTTTTTTTTCCTGAATGATGACCACACAGCCATTATCTGAAGATAATAATGTCATATTTTCTCTTACCCAGCTGACAGTGATGCTGTTATCGTGTTTATCGGCTGTATGAGCTGTGTTGTGTATTGAAAGGATGATTCTAAAACAATAAATGGTGACATATTTGCTTTGAGGGCTTCTGCTGCTGTCTTTTGGGATAAAGTCAACCAGAGAGGCACTCATTTGAGCACATACCTCCACCAAGTACTGCACTGCTATGATGTCATGGAGCAGGACAGGAGAATTCATGCTGGATTATCAGTTAAATGTGCCTGATTTTTATTATAATCTGTCCCGTGTCTGCACATAGATAAATTCTGATGCTGTCGATCAGATTATTTTATAGTTTTGACAGTAGAAGCTAAATATTTGTGGATCTTTCTTGTTGATGGTCGCCCAAAAGATGTTAACTGGAGAAACGTTGATGAAAGAGTGAGGCTGTAACTAAGTTCTTTCCATTTTAGAGTCACAGAGACGCAGCTACATTAAAACTGGCACGGATAGATCCATGCCTGATTGGACCATCAGCAACAGGTGTGTCAATGAGACACAGCTGTGTCCACTTGACACCTGTGCCCCAATGTCACAAACTCAAGCACCCAAAGTCTCACGGTCACAGGTACATTTAAAACATTTGCTACAATTTGGCATACAAGGGAGTTTTGCAAAATAAGACGTCATTACTGAGATGAATTTTTCCAGAAGTCGGGCAAAAATACAGGCGCTTATCAGTCCACATCTGGTTATATTGAAAGCAGTTACATCCAGTATGTTCTTATATTAGGACCCAATAACCAAAGAAGCCAATGACCCACACGTCTCTCTGTGTATAAATATTCTTTATACATTACATCCATGTTACATTCAAAAGAAATAAGAAATACAGCCAACAGCAAAAGTCACATTCAAGTCATTTCTGTGCTGCGCATTGCAACACTGTCACCCGGCCTCCTAAGGCACCAAAAAAATCAAACGGCCCAAACTATCTGGGTCGAGAAAAGAGCCCCACTCCTCCCTCGCCCGAGTCCCAAACACCACGGGCGGGGCTCCTGGAAGCTCAACAGAACGCGATACAAACAGATAACAACAACAACTCTTCAGCGGCCGGCTTTGGCCCAGGACAAATCATCTGAGGGGGAGTCCCTTTGTGGCCGTCCAGAAAACACTCTGACGCTGTTCACAGACACTGACAACTCGTGTAAATGCTAAACCAGAGACACATTCAAAGTCACCGCGCCGCTCGCCAGCATTGTGGTATGAAACTGGAACCTCTTTTTGTGCTTGTTTGTGTTGATTTTGGCTACGTCCCCCCCCCCGGATCACCATCCATCAAATGCTCGCTGTGGAGAGATCAGAGTTTGGGTCCACTTTGATTCGGGGTTAGACCTTTAAATACTGTCTGTCTTGACAAAAAGAGGAAAACTAATTTGCTCTGTACTGGCTGTATTTTTGGCTGTTGTACAGTTAAGCTGCTCAGTTTAACTCTTTGAGTTGGAGTGAATTAACAGCAGAGAAATATGGAATTATTGCCATCACTGAAAACTTCTTTTCTCATCATTCTCCCACAACATGAAGCCATGTTTTCCTTCTACTGAATCATCTCTCATCAGACTATCTTACCTCATGAAAGTCTGGGTTCATTCTGGAGACCCTGATCCCCGGTCTTAAAATAGTTTAGCTTCATTTTTTGCCAAACTGAAGCAGATTCAACACAAGGACAGGCAGAGCTCCCAACGCAGTTTACAGCCGTTCTGATGGGATCCGTCTTTAAACCAGCAACCACACGAGCTCTTTCATTCCAATTCCGAACCCAGAAAAAAGCCCGAGCGTGACTGAACAAAGCCAAAATACAAAACTAACACATCTGTCATGTCGTGGTGTCGCTCCCTGCCTCCATTCTGTTCCTCCAGCAGATCAGTGAGCTGCTGCGTGTATACAGAGGAGGGATGGAGATATTTTTGGAAAAACTCAATCCGCTTGTTTTTCCAACCTTCACCCAGGGAGTTTGCTTTTTATTCCCCTTTGTTTATGTCTTCGCCTGATTCGTCTGCAGTTTGGAACGACAGCTCAACAACAGATCGGATGAAACGTGGTGCGGCCTCGTTCTCCTCTTGTTCCCTCTGTCAGGGAAAAGGCAGATGTTATCTAGATTCCTAAATCGTACTTAGGACACTAACACACAAGTTATCCACCCCTACATTTGTTACATACCAAGATGAACTGAAATTCACTGATTTCTATGGTAATTTCATGACGTACGCTGCTGAAATTCATACATTTTTGCAGCTCTATAATTGCAGAAAATACTATATCAGATTTTTTTTACAGATTTCAGATGACTACAGATGTGTTTGTTTTCCTCTAAAAACCTGTTTCTTATACATTAACCGTACATTTTACTGTAGAATCTGAACCCTGTAATCACTCTGCATCTCTTTTAGTCCAATTCTTTTCAAACATCGACTTTTTTGACATATTATTTAGAAATCAGACTCTTGAACGCAATTTGCAGTTGCAAGCAAATTTTAAATAGTGGACCCATCCGTCTGAGCCATCCTGCAGAATTTTTTGGCGTTTAGCTGATTGGCGGTGCTACAATCGAATTCCAATCCAATTGATCTTTCTACAAACCTTTAAAATTCAAGTAGAACCGTAACTTCCAGTACTTACAACCACAATCTGGACCACATGAAACATCATTTTTGAATCTTATTCAAATAACTCTGTGTTTGAAGAGGAACAGCCTCCTCTGGGTGGAGGTTTGAGCTCTCTGAGGGATTTCTAGATATTAACTTCTCGTACACATAAGCGTTGGTTGCGATCATGATGATGTCATTTATGTCCGTTTGTATGTTTAGTTAGTTAACGTCGAGTATAATCCTGGCCTATCTCATCAGAAACCAACGGGTGAGTTTGTGTCTGCTTGTGGACGCTCAGATGTTGACTTCAGAGTGGACAGCACCACCTGTTGAAAACCTCCCGCTGTTACACGGAGGTCACACGGATGACGACCTCTCCGGAGTCACTGTCCTGGCTCAGGTTGTTCTGGGGCACCAGGCTGGGGCAGAAAGGGGCAAAACAGAAGCAGGTCCACGGCTGCGGCCCCAGCTGGGTGGGGTGTAAGGACCCGCTGGGCCCTAAAGTGGTCAGGGGCAACCAGAGCGTCCTGGGGGCCAGCGAGGAGTGGCCTGTGCTCGTCTCCTCCATGTCCTTCGCTTTATCGTAGCTCTGCACGTCCCAGTGGAGGTTGACCGCTCGCCAGCGCATGAAGACGTTGTACACTGCTGCCCCCTCATGGACAATCAAACCTGTTGCAAGGACAGAAAGGAGTTCCTCTTTGTGTCCTTCGTACGTGGATTACATGTGATGCACGTGTCAGGATCATCTCACCTACGCAGACCAGGTCCATGAAGCCGTACATGCCGTAACAGATCTGGAAGAGGACGTCGCGGCGCTGCCAGACGGCCTGCGGGCTGAGGGCCGACCACAGCAGCCAGGAGATGCTGGCGACCAGGAAGAGAGAGCCCAGGAACACGGCGATGATCTGCACCTTCTCCACCAGCGTGATGGTGATGGACTGCCACTGCACGCACCACAAAGACACACACGGACAGAAGTGTAACAGCTGCTGTGAGGGTCAATGTGACAAAAAAAAAAAAGGGTTAGAATCTGCCTAGCAACCGTCAGTATTCAGGTAATTCCAGCATCTGTGGATTAAAAATGAGGATTTGGTCTCTGAGTGCTGTATTGTAGATGTTCTGTTGTACTTTTAAATCTTTTCATTCTTCACAGTGTTACTCTGAGTGAGGTCATTCAACCAACAGACCTCACAACCACCCAGGTCTTCAGGAAGTCCGTGGACGCTGAGACGTCTCCCTCTGCTTTGTTTGATCTGTAAAGCCGTCGGTATGACTGCTGAGTGATTGAGTGATTTCTGAATCCGAGCACAAACTTGGTCTTATTTTTTTGCAGCCGTTCCGTCTGTACTCTGTGTGCGCCTGGCAAACGTTCCACGAGTCCTTCCAGAGGGCCCGAGTCCAGCCCGAAAACTGGGACATAACTACACAATCCTGTTCTCTGAGAAACTCCAGACAGCAAAGAAAACTGTCTGGAAACGACAAGAAGCACAGTGCTGCTAAACTGTGTGTGTGTGTGTGTGTTTGTTTGCATAAGTGAGACTGAGGAACTGACAGTGGCTAGAGACCCATCTGTAGCAGAACAGTCAGCGATTGTCAGCGAAAAGCCCCAGAGAGCCGATATTTTAGAAGTCTGTCTGTTCAGTTTGGTGACAGGGACAAACTGTCAAATGCTGTCACTCCAAACAGAGAGAGAGGAGAGGAGAGGAGAGAGAGGAGAGGAGTCTGCTGGGAATCCAGATCTCAGCATCCTAATGATAGCTTTACTCCAACAGACAGAAAAGTCCAAGACATTTTTACATCCTGATAACGAACTTGTGTTTGCTGTTATTGTCGCAGGATGATGGGAAAAAATGCCTCCTAAGCAGTGTGAGGTCATTAACATTCATATTTAAATTCAGCAGGAGACGTGAGGCTTAGCGGGAACACACTGTGCTGTTTGTTGATGTTACAGTGGGGAGAGAGATTTAAGGATTAGGTAATCCGGCGGTCACAGCTAACACACTTTGTGACTGGATGACAACTTCCTGTGTCTACATTGTGTGTGTGTCACTAATCTTAAATTATAAAGGGGATGTGTTGTACCGGGGTCGGGTCACCGTCCGTCCTCTGATATAAACAGATGGTTTTATTTAGCAGCCCGATTGTTTTTGTCAGTTTGCCAGCCGCTCTGTTCCGCTCTGTTCCGCTCGCTTCGCTCTGTGTCTGTTTTCCTGTTGGCTGTGAATATTTCTGGGCATCATTTTAACCAGCGGGTCGGTCGATACGCCAGAGGCTGTAAAAATGTTTCTTGCTTACGGTGATACAGAGAGCACGGCACAAAGAGCCGTAACCTCAGAGGATCGTGGCTGAATAAAGCCGTGAAGACGCCACAGATAATGGAACGAAACGGAACGCAGCCAACTCAGAACACTGCAGCTTGGTTATATAGAAGGATGGAAGGATGGAGGGATGGATGGAAGGATGGAGGGATGGATGGATGGATGGATGGATGGATGGATGGATGGATGGATGGATGAATGGAGGGATGGATGGAAGGATGGATGGAAGGAAGGATGGAGGGATGGAAGGATGGATGGATGGATGGATGGATGGATGGATGGATGGATGGATGGAAGGAAGGATGGATGGAAGGAAGGATGGAGGGATGGATGGAAGGATGGATGGATGGATGGATGGATGGATGAATGGAGGGATGGATGGATAGATAAATGAGGAATGGATAGATAAATGGAGGGATGATAGATGAATGGAGGGATGGATGATAGATGAATAGATGAATGGAGGGATGGATGATGGATGGAGGAATGGATGGATGGATGAATGGATGGATGGAGGGATGAATAGATGGATGAATGGATGGATGGAGGGATGAATAGATGGATGAATGGATGTATTGTTTCTGTTTGAGTATGAAGTTAAGTCATACACAGGACATTATTCCAGCCATCACAAATCAAAAGTCAAACTATTGGAAAGATATCAATTTGTGTGATTTTTGTGAAATTTTGTATGTGTGTTTGACTGTGTGGTGGCAAAAGGAGACAAGTGTGTCTAATTGCCACGCCTGCTGTTGATTAATTAATCAATCAGTCAGTCAGTCAGTGTCCTCGTCCATGCACGTAGATGATTCAGATTATTCAGGATTCATATGGTGGAAAGTTATAAGGTTTCGCACTACAGGTCTTTCAGTTATACTCTGTTTATTTTGAGTGTAACTAAAAGTGGTGTGTGTTTGTGGCTGCATCTCCACAGGTCAACAACAAACTGGTTACAATTTGGAAAATCAAAAGCTGAACAAACTGTCCTTGTGTGTGAAGTTTCCTCTGGTGTCTCTGAGTGAGATCCTCGTCCGTTTCCTTTTCAAATACAGCAACAGATTGATCCAGTTTAACTAAGAGGTTTAGTATCCTCAGTGTGAACACAAAGCGGACTGATATATGTGGTCTTGGAGATGAATTATGTGATTATTGGAGTGATGCGCACCTGCCACGGTCTCTTCATGTTGATGGCGATGACATGGAAGCGGTAGCAGCAGAGCTCGCAGGTCCAGCAGCCTCGCTCGCTGATCCACTTCAGCAGGCAGTGCTGGTGTGTGTAACGCACGGAGCCGTCACACCGACACGGGTTCAGCAGGTCGCCCTGCAGAGAAGCCAAAGGGGAGAGGTCAAGTATGAACTGAGAGGAGGAGGATGTCATGAAGCGGCCAAGATGAAGAGTCAGATTACAAAAAGGTTGATGTGAACATTATGGAAAATCTTAAAGCAAATGAAAAGAAGGAAAACCTCGTGTCCTTCTTGTAGAAATTATTGTCTCATTAGGAGGATCACTGGACTAGAAATCATGTAAAATGACAAAAATGGAAAAAATAATAACAAAACTATTATGTGTAGTGATACCAAAAACATCTTAAAAGGCACAAAAAGGAGACAATAACATCACCACATGAAAAAGGATATTAAAATCTGTAAACAACAATAAGCCTTGTACTCACTTATTGAAAAAAAATGAGTTGACTAAATGACTGAAAGCCTTTGACACAAACACCTAAAAAATAACAACGCACAAAGATCAGTTCACTGCTTTCCAAATCCAAACAGGCTGAAATAATCCCACTGCAGCAGCCGGAGGTGTACGACTGTTTTAACATTCACTCTCAGACAAAACGACTCCACACCCATTTTCCAGGGAATCCTCGCCCTCCTGGGGCAGATAGATATTTTGAGACGCTATTAGGCTGAAGTATAAGTGAACTCTGAGAAAAAATGTAAACAAGCTTCTTTTTTTTTGGTCAATACTTGTACCAGAAATCATCAATTAGATAAATCAGTGTTATGAGAGCAAAGTCAGACTGAGATCCTCCATGACATCATTCCTCCAGTTTCTATCTGTTGTGGAGGAAGTGAAGTCCTCCAGCAGCCATTCTTGTTATTTGGAGCTGCAGGCTGGGCTGTGAGTGGCGTATTAATACTATATTAAGGTCAGCGGTCAGTCAGCTCGTTTATCATCGTGTCATATTAACCTTGCGGGTTATAAAGGACCTCTGAGGCCTCCGCTTGAAATGAACGGGCACAGGTCAGCGATCCACGCTGAGGCAACGACTGGCAACACAAATGTCAAGGATCGTTTTAATACCGGCCACAAATCCCCGAGAGGACACGTGATGACGACGGTCCTCTCGTGTCATCCTGGGGCGGAGGAGAAGGTCAACAAGACTTCAAACGGAACTTGATACAAATGTCACAAATTTGGCGAATCTTAAAGGTGTCAAAGTCAGTTGGCAGCTGGAAGTAGGAAATGCGCAGAGGCGGAAGAGCGACTCGTCCGAAGTAATAATATCACCGAGGAGAAATACGCCGAGACCTCCACGCACATCACTTCCTTTGAAATTCACTTAGATGGACAGCATGGATCATTTAGAATCGAGTTACAGGTCTCATATTATACGGATTTCTCTTCTTATTTTCATCGACGTGAAAGCTTTTGTGATGCTTAAAATGTGCAAAAACACTTGTTGACGTGCGCCTGCTCGCCCTTTGACCTGTCCCGGGGCTGTGCGGTGGATGCTGGCATCAACGTGTTCCCGAGTTTAAGGTCCCATCAGAAACGAAGCTGTCCGGTCTCTTTAGTATCGATGAGTTTGTCTTGCTGGTTGCATTACTAAATGTGAGTTTTTGCCTAAGTGACTGTATTTCAAGTGTATGATTCAATAAATCTACTCTTATTTAAATCTCTATCCGTGAATTTAAGGTCATTTACCGTTACCAAATGGATTTCATAAACGTATAGTCAATTACAGCAGATTTATCTATTATATATTTCAGACAAGAGAATCTCATAATTGTACTCTAGAAACGTCAGCCGTTAAACTTTGGAACACTGAGACATCTCATCATAATGTAAAATGGCCATCAGTGACACAGGCCCAGCGTCTCCGGTATTAAATAACATCGCTCTCTCTCGCTCTCTCTATCTGCTCCTGAATATTTAAAGTGTCAAATTTCTGTTTTCTTATCTTCTTTGACAACTGGACCAGCCTGTGGCCTTGTATCCAAATCAAATATTAGTCTGGACCTGGAGGCAGAAGTATTAGATTAACTGAGCTAATAGGCCATAGCCTGCGTTGAGAAGACAGGATATTCACTTAGGCATTTTACTGCCTGGACTCCTGTGTTTCCCTGAATCTCCGGTGGGGAAGAATCGTCCCTCATTCCGGCCGGCTGTCACGAAGCGCCCGGGCCTGGAGAGTATCCGGTTTCACCGGAGTTGGGACAGAGTGTCTGTCCATCTTTGCAGGTCCATTTTCTGTTCATTTACCTCCATAAAAGCATCCAGGCTGATGTTCACTTGACCAGAATGGAGATAATATCTGTGTTTTTATTAAAATAAGATGTGTGTACGCTAGTAATTGTAATTTATGGTTTATTTGAGTCTGAATATTTTATCACAGAAGTATAGAAGGTTTGAGCAAAAAATATACTTAATATATTTGGTAAATATAATTATTTTAGTGTCAGATAAAGAAAAAACTGTCAATTGATGAAGCAAAAAATGACTGAACGAGATTTCTTTTTATATAAATCAATATAAAATAATCTGACTGTCTGTCGCTGAAGTTTTAGATTCAACCTGTTGCAAACCAAACCTGTAAGTTGAATTTTAATGATTATTTTCAATACAAATCTTTTGTAAAAGGGACAGTTTGGTGGATTTAAATTGATAGATTTGATGGTAAAAATAGATAAATATGGTGCAAAGGAAAGACTTGGGCATCACTTTGATTTTGTACAGATTTGGGACTTTTTGAACGAATTTTTACCAGAAAATAAACCAATACATGAAACCACCTGATTTCTCCCATGTGTACTTTTGATGCAGATTAAGATTTTGATGCAAAAATGGAAGTTTACGTTAAAGTAATGAGATTACGTCCATTTTCATGGGGGATTACTAAAGATCAGAGATGAGTGCCCTTTTCCTCCTTTTGCTGGGGACCTTGAGGGCCCCTGGAGGACCCCTGGAGGTCCTGACATCTGATCACTGGGACAGCTCGTACCTGCGCTGTCCGTGGTTCTGAAATCTCTCAAAGATCTCACCTCATAGAAATCTGCTATCATTGATGATCACCAATGATTCAGATACTTTTTCTGTTTGTTTGAGTTGTAAACTTTATGCAGGTTCTCATGACCCTGATCCTGATTGGCTCTCTTTCCTAAAGAATTCCTGGAATTCTGTCCAATCAGGGACTCCTCTGGCACCAGTCGTGCATCTGTGTGTGCTCTGGTCACTCAAATCTCACTAAATGTATTTAACTTCTGTAAACTGTAAACGGGAGGACGGAGGACGGACCCCGGAGTGTGTTGGCCTTCATGTTGTGTGTTTACCTGCTCTGCTCCTTGGAAACAGATCCTGCAGCTCGGAGTGGGGATGCAGGTTTCGCTGCTGCAGTTCGAATGCATCGCCTGCGCCTTGCAGGATCTCCCCCCGACCGCCCCCTCCTCACTGGAAAAATTCCCCCCGTTGTTCTCCACACATGCGTCCGGGCGTTCCCTGTAGCCCTCTTCCTCCTCCTCGTCGTCCTCGGCCTCCTCATCTTCATCCTCAGCATCAGCATCCTCCTCGTCGTCGTCGTCGTCGTCGTCGTGGGGGTGCAGATGTCCTTGGGGGCCGCGCGGTTTTCCGTCCTCCCAGGTGTGATGGTGGGGGGCTGTGGTAGCGCCCCCCTGTGGGTCTCCCCTCCTGGCCTCCTCCCCACACGCTGGGCCC
>OMNV01012626.1:0-32500 GCA_900303265.1 Brotula barbata
AGGCTGCAGCAGCTCTGTTGCAGTCTTCCTCAGAGCTATAGGACACATTTATTGCAGCGCTTGGAGGATAATTACTCAATAAGTTTCCTTTCAGCTGACTGATGTGGGACACAACTCTGGGGGTGCAGCTATTAAGCGTGTGTGTGTGTGTGTGAGAAAGAGAAAAGATAGAGAATCCACTGTGTTAATGAAGGTCTCATGATCTGCTCTGTGAGTCATGAACAAGCACAATATCGGCTCTGATTATTATCATTATATTTTCATCTAACGCTTGGTTTGGTTTCATCTATAGAGCAAAAATGACATTGGCCCATATTAAGTTCCCTCATTCCATTACTATCGTGTAAAATTCCTTATATGTCCTACTTCAGCCTTGAGCATGCTACCACGGCAGGGTCATCACCGCAGCTCCCACTGTGCAACCCTCCCAGCCAAGTTGTCACCAACATCCCCAAAACTTCAACTTTGTGGCCAGTCAAAAGGAAGCTGCATTCTTGATTGCTTCGGGGGTTTGCCTGAATACACTGTCAAAAAGGCTAAAAATGGGTCTCGCGACAGAGGACAAAGCTGTGACAAACCCATCGCATCTATTTTTATATTTCTTGCTCTTTTTATTACTTGATCTTTGTTTAGTTGTTGCTTTAAGGGTTATTTTGATTTTATGTGAGTTGCTTTCTTTTATTGTGGGTTGTTTTATACCACTGTATGTAAAAACCTAAAGTATGTTAATTCAACCGTTGCGCTGTGGAAGTTTGACACGGCAATGCTCTAAACCGTAAATTTGGCAAACAAATGGGTACCATATTGTTTTTAATCCTTATTAGAATATCTGCCTTGGTAAACAAAAGGTACACAAAAGGTTTTTGCACATTTTTAGATGTTCACAGTGAACAGTGATGACCTCAGTGGTAACGGTCATAATTTGTGAAAGTGTCAGCAATGCTAATTAATTCCCAGAGACCCAGAACTTGTCATTTATCCAACTTATGTAATGTATGCTTTAGACTGGGCTCAGAATTTAACTGACAAAACTGGTCAAATATGAACTCCAGGCCCAATTCAAGCTCTACCAAGAGCCACGAGAAAAACTCACTTGATGTTTACGGCCATATTTATCTTGCAGGATTAGAAAAGCAAATGTTATTAACCAACACCAACTATATAAAATACTGCAAAGTCACAGTTTAACTCTCATTAAAAAATTGTCCTTTCTGCATCTACCAGGCAAACCACAGGACCACTGACAGGGCACAGTAACAGAAAAGCTGAACTACTATGACAAAATGTGAACTGAAAAAAATGAAGACAAAAAAAAGAGGAACAGGACTCGGCAGGAGCTGCTGGGATTTTTCTTAGAACCAGACCAGGAACAGGCTTCAACAAGTTTCTGCGCCAGGCCAAGGTGCCTGTGATGAATTATTAATGACTCTCGACCAGCCATTTATCCTCGATCACTGGTCGCTAAGGGCACTGATCTGTGGACAGGCAGCTTGCTGCAGTCATTGACAAGAGACCCAATTGCAACGACTGAAAAGTGGGACATTTGATGGATGGTTTGGGTGGTTGACCCATCAGGTCAAGGGCCCATATTCACTTGAGTTCACTAACTTTTTAAAACTTATGCCTTTTTTTCTGTGGTATACTCAATTATTAATTGGTTTGTAATGTGGACAGGTCCAATAATTTTATCCACAGTCCTTTAAATAAACCCAAACTGTCCTAAAGTGGATTTAATTATCAATTAAACTCACCAAAACAGAGAAATTATCAATCATTTAATGTTCAGCCACAGGGAATGATGACTAAACGAATCCCAGTGGAGCCTCAACAGACTATAATGAGTCAAGCAAAATCAGTGGGCAGGAAAGAAAAAAACCAAAACAAAATCGTGCCTTTCCCTTTGCATTGTGAAAATATATCGTTTTCACAGACACAAAGAGTTGGAAGGACATTTGGGTTTTGGGGATATGACTACCAGCAGAGGTGTTGCTTTACTGTTTCTACCGAGGTGCTTTGCCTTTTATCCATCAGGTTGTGTTGCAGGCGATGTCATTTGTGTACAGAGTGAATACAATATGCAAATTTGACTGCTGGAGTTTTTTGCGGTCTGTGTGAATTCATCAGATAAAGCCAACACGCTCCAGCTGTGTGTTTGGATGTATACAGATTATGTGTGTGTGTGTGTGTGTCAGGAAGCAGACTCAGATGCTATGTTTACTTCTTGTATTAACATCCATTCTCATTATCTGGGTACTGAGATTCAATCACTGGACTTGCATGTACACCGATATGTGTCCTTGTTATCTGGACGCTTTGCGTTGCGAGCCAATCTCTGAACACAAAAAGTCACAATGTTAAAGCCAATCTCTCCTCCATGCCATTGTTTGGGGATAACAAGGGGTCTGTGTTAATTATGTGGACAGCAGATCTGGACAACAAAAACGTTTTCTTACTGTGAAGTGTAAATACAGCCGTCTCCTCTATTGTGTGGGTTCATGTAAATGTTTTATGTTTCTAAATAGAATTTCTGAGTATCCATTAGTGGGAGCTGGTTGAAAAGTGTAAGAAAATCCTGTTTTCATGTGCTATATTATTGTACAGGTTAGGACTCTGGTCAGCATTTTGTGAGTACATCCGAGTACATTCAGCCGGTGTCAAACACTGCACCGTCACAGCAAAGCTAAACCCACGCCACAGCTTTGCTCCTGACACTGAGAAATGATGATATCACTGACTTATCACTCAGTCATATGTTCTGAGCTCTCACACGATGCTGAGCTGAACAGGGAGTGGAACCAACAACCTGTGCAGCGGTAGGTCATCTGGTCCTGTCAGCAGTGACGGGCCTGATGACAGCCTTCACGGGGCTTTACATTCAAAGTGCTGCTGTTAACGAGTTATTGATCCAAAGACAGCTCGGTCACGGCTGAGCTCAATCAATTGTTCCAGTAGATTCTCAGGCAGCGTCTTAAGCTGACGTTCGAAGCTGAAGGTCAGACCTTCACACGCTGAGCTGGATTGAGACTCGAGGCGAGGGGGCAGCAGGGAACGCACCAACGACAAACAAGTGGTTAACATGCAATCAGAAATCAGCAAGGCCCCGTTTTCCGACTCAAAGACCCAATCAGAAGGTAGCCTTGTTTCTGCCACAGGCTGACACTGAAAGGTAGCATGCGTTTATGCATGTGTGGGGGAAAACACCACAAACAGTGCAGAGTTCTCTCAGGGGTCTGCAGAGTTGCAGAGTTTTCCCCACTCAAACAACGTGATGGTCTGGGGAAGATGTCACCGATGACACTGTGATTTTAAAGTCTCTGCCGTGTTCCTGGCGGCCATTTCTTGAACAGTTATTGTACTCAGCTAATAATGTGTGACGGTTCCTGGCGACAGATTCATTTTCAGGCTGGGATTTGAGTGTCCCTGATGAGAAATTGGGGTGAGACTGACTCATATCCGAGGTTTGTACTCATCAAATGGCCCAAAACTCTCCAAGAAAAACTCTGCTAAAAATAACTTCTGTCTCTAACAGAGACAGAAGAACCTGACAGGAGCAAGGATTTGATTTGACGCTTTATACGCTTTTGAGGGTTTATATTTAGATTACAGAAGACACCTTTAACATCCAATCAGACTCTGAGCGCTGGCTGTTTACTTGCTTGATAAACATTGCTGTTGTTTGTCACGTTGATTTAAGAGGAGAACATCACTGTGGTATTTGTGTTCTTTGTTTCTGACCACAAACATGAATTCGTCTGAAGACAGGCGGATCACAAACACTGGCCACCCTGTGTCTGAGCAGCGTGACAGCGAGGGAGGATGAATGGGTAGATGTGATGATGTCACTGAGCAGCAGCGGCAGGAATGCTGGGAATGCGATACTCTTACTTTTGTTGACCTCTCGTTGACGAGTGTGAGCTAACACACCTTACATGCAGGAAACGGCAACAAAATGCAAATAACAAAAGAGCGGCAGATCTGTCAGTGCACAGGGACGAGGTTCAAACTCACACCCCGCCCACTGAGGGAGAGGAGCAACGCGCCGACTCTGACGGGCTCGGTGCTTCAGTTCAATGTCAAGCCAGACATTTTTGGGAGGTCAAACATGTATTTTTCAACGGGAAACACGCAAAGACAAAGGGTGAGGGAAAATATTCAAAATCTAACAATAATCTGATTAGGTCCCATCTTAAAAATGCCAATTAAGTTTGACAACAATAAACCTTAAAACCTAAGGGACGCAATTTCCTATCATATGAAAATAACCAAATCTTCATATTTCAGAAATGGATATTTGTTAAGAGATTAAACAGAAAATATTTTGCTATGGATTAAAGGCTTTTACTTCAAATCAAACATTGTGGCACCATAACCACCGTACAGCTTACATAATATGCAGTAGAAACTGGATTTTTCAATATTCAAGTGCTTCCACTACACAGTTTCTAATTTTCATCTTCAAAGTGGGAAAAATGCACATGAATGGAAACCAAACTTCTGTCTCTGTCTGTCAGAGTGACATTAAGAGTAAAATATTTATTCTATGAGCTAAACCAAAGTGTAAAAACATGGCAGAGTACTGTGACAAAACTGACAGCCCAAGTCACGTTCACGCTATGACAAAAAGTGTGTAATGTGACGTACATCTGGTACACAATGACCTAATTGGAGCAGAACCGGGGAGAGACAGCTGTAGTACTACAATTTAGGCTAACTGCCACAGCATCAGTTAATAATGAAGAGCAGCCAAGTGCATAGAGCTGGAAGAAATACGACTCAGTGTGCGGACGCAGCTTGTAGATCTGCACAATGATGACACCAGCTGAACGGAGCCGACAGCCACGCCAGGCTTTGAAATACTGAAAACTTGAAAACCCAGTGCAGTGAAACTTATTTCTCCACAGTCACAGGGGAGAAAACACCTTCAACTGACTTTACAAGACTACATTTATACAACAGAAGTGGATTCATTTGTCAGAACCAAACAGAAAGAGGATAAAGAAAATTTCACTGTGACTGATCATTGTTTGTATCTTAAGACGTTAGAAAACTCCACATCACTGCCAAGAAGGTTGTTTGGCTGTAATCTAGTTACATAAGTAATCACTCACGTTTGTTAAACCCTTAAATCTGATGTAACCAACAATGGGTCCCTGTTTATTAAGTTTTATTTTAAAAACTAAGGGTTGATATAATGAATGATATTTTTCCGAATCAGAACCTAACTATAACTTAGGTGATTTGTTATTTCTTATCATTGTTTAGCTTGTGTTCTACACACTACACGTGGTGTACTCACTCTTCGGTTACTGAAGTGAAAAGGTCCCTTCAATTTATCCAAAGTCAGTCCTCTACTTTCAATTTATTTAATCTTTACTTAATCCTTTCAATAAATCTGAAAGCACTCAATTTTCTATTCATGTTTCAAGTAATTATTCCTTATTATACTAATATCAATAAAATTGTACTGAATAACTAAAATGAAGGACCTGGTTTTATGCTCTGTGCTTGCAGCATGGATCGTACAAAATGTTTCAGTATCAAGCATCATCATCCAACAGCTTATCACACACTGCCATAGCCTCCATATCGTGCAGCAGCCCTCATACACGGTAAACTCCTGCAGCATCACTAATCCTGAGGTTACAACTTATGAATGCTACTTACACTGTTCGATTGCAATTTCCACCTGGTAAAGTTAGCAGTCCTCAATTTCCAACACCACCGGAACACAGCATACGAACAGTACATCTGCACGGGGGGCTGACGGCCCGAACACTTTTATTTAAGGAGACTTTCTACTTTTTGCTCACTAAATGTGAGGGACAAATATTATGCGTTATACCTGACTACATAAACCTGACAGCTGTACTTACACATCAAATGTATGATAAATGTACACATCAAACTACTTAACAGTCAGTCTGCGCTCCACCTGGACCACATGTGACCTTTAATGACTGTTTACACTGTAAAAGCGGTAATTTCACACTCCCAGAGGAACCATTATTCAAAACAGTATATTTACTGACATACATCATGCTACCAATACTGTTTCCATGACAGTACTACTTTAGAGCAAGTAAAAGCGCAAAGTAACAAAGTACAAAAAGTGCATTATTCAACTACCATTCTGTGCCACTAGTACTTGTATTCAACTGTTTGAATTTGCAGACATTTTCCTTCACCTCTACTGCACTGCAGTGTTTCAGAGAGAAATACTTTTTACTCCAATAAATTCATGTGACAAACTGTGGCACTTTTCATCCGACTACATTAGTGCTCAATACTTTTACTCTGCACAGTAGAGTACATTTTATCGCACTTAACTTTCATCATCGTGTATTTTACAAGTGTAAAAGTAATCACTTATTTTTAGCCACTTAGGACATGAGCACTTCTAACGCTGCAAAATACAAATAGTGACCACATTATTGTAGTATTTGAGTAAAAGTACTGGTCAGGGTTCCCTGCTCCTCTGTGCTCCATTCATTTAAATGAGCATCACTGGTTTATTCTCAGACGTCCCTGTTACTCTCTTACAGAGATGTTTACTTTTTCCTGACATAAACATTCTACCAGGCAATAAAACCGCCAACTTCTGAACATCGATAACAGATCGATTGATCGACAGTCGTAGGCTAACGTGTTAGCGGCTCGTTTCAAACACGGGTCCTTTCCAGCCAGTTTGCACGGTAAATCGCGCAGTAAAAACAAACTTTGAAAAGCTGTGAGAGAAGCGACAGGTTTGTGCGGAGGAGAAACTTCAGGTCTCTTTCGCAATTCTCGTAAGAAGCACAGCAGCCGACAGACGGCACGGACAGCCCCGCTCACTGACGCCGGGCTGCAGACGATGGGACGGCGGCTTACGAACGTACAAAAGTCCCGAGGTTTGTTACTACTTTTTAAATTTGTAAACTTTCATTCAGACTCACCCAGAAAGAAGTCCATGTGTGTGTGAGTAGGGGTGGGGGGGGTCAAATCATGCTCTCTGACTAAAGTCACTGCAGTTTGTCTCTTCTGACTGACAGAGATTCAGCGTTCACGCAACACGCATGCTACTTCCGCTGAATAGTTTCAAAATAAATCTCGACGCCAACAAAATAAAACGAAGTCCACAAAAGCAATGGGTTCGTAATCATGAAGTTTTATTTTTTTATTTTAAATTAAGGGAACTTTAAGACGCTTCAACTTTGTTAGTTTAATATAATGGTTTTTGACTGTTCTAGAAACTATGACTTTTTAAGCATTTTCTATGAGCACCCAATTTTCAGTATATTTCAAATTAACCCCTAATCGTTTATTGTTAATTGATTTCACTTTGAGGCAAGCGTTGTGGTTACATTAAAGGGGCATTTTCACATTTATAAGCCCTTAAAAATTGGTTATAGCACAGTGTGTTCGCTATAGAATAGAATAGTGGTTCAAGCCTCGAGTACCACAGCTATTCATATATTTTACACAGCTTCCTGCTAGTGTTTAGGATTTTATTTTGAAGGCTACAGGTGTCTGTTGGTTTTATTGTGGTGAGGCTGACAGCTGATGAGCAGACAGGAATGCAGAAGATCCAGAGTTAAAGCCAGTAACCCCTTCACAGTAGCAGGCTGACTTTTCATACATGAGCAGCATACATACTAAACAGAGTCAGACACACAGACTCACGAACGCACATACACACACACGGGTATTTTGCGTAAAGAGCAGGTGAGACTTTTCTCATTGCACCATGAAAAGTGAGACATCAAGTGGCTGCTGTCAGATAATAAGCACTAATTACTCAATACTGAGGATTCTTGGAAGTTTTTCCGCAGGTTTAAAATGTGGCAGAGTTCAGCTGTGAACTCCTTGTGGCCTCCGGCTGTGTCACCAGATACTTTCACACGTTGATCACTTTGCTCATCATCAGTGGTCTTATATGACGATGCAACAAACTCAGGTTAAGTAAGTCTCCTTCAGTAACTCCTGAGAGGAGGAGGAAGCGAAGGAGGACAAGCAGCAGGAAGAGAGAAGATGCAGCGCTCCGAGGCGGTTAATGAGCAGTCCGTCAAAGCTATCATTGCTCTGTATGGGAAACGGAGCTAAAATTACATCAACTGTCACTGCTGCTTCTCAAACTCAAACAGAGGGGGAAGCAGAAGAAGCAGAGAATAACAGAACTATTTACTTCCTATGACAATCTGAACATTTCTTCCACAGGAACACGGGATAAATACTCTACTTAACCCTTCAGAATACCAAAATCAAGTCACAGTATAGTATAATATTGGATTTAAAGTGATAATGCTTAGTTTGCTTTTTTTCCTCATGTAACATGGCACACACCCTTTCTGATAAATCCTATTTGGAGATGCGTGTGAAAACAGACAGATAATATAACATGATATAACACAATATATATCTATACACACATACATACATACTGTATACACAGACATACACATACACTGCATAAACTGTATATGTACACATACAACAATACAGTGCTAAATGTCTGGTATAGCAACAACACACTGACTGGTTTGGTTGTCACACCCCCGCCCAAGAATCAAGTCACAATTAACTCCTCTAGACACGCAATACGAACCAGTCGTCAACCCAGATTTAGTCACTTTAAACCCTTCGTAAAATTAAGCATAAACCAAGCTCAGCACAGCCTGTACTAAGTGTTTCAAGATCACAATATTGACCCCTCTAGAAGCCATGAATTCTCCTCCATTAAACAAATCATCATCCAGAAGTCCATGGGTCTATTTAGACCAACTATTAAATTGATATACTCACTAAATTATAGTCTACATAATATAATATTACTCCTGTACTGGTAAAGGATCCACCCAGGATCACAACCCAGTATAAAATCCAATAAAAATCGGCAACTAAAAGCAGATGGAATGCCTGCATTAAACAGAGCACAATCACAGAATACACCAGACATCAATCTAGCATTAATATCAATATAAAACTTTCAACTGTTCAATATGAACTATAGTGAAATGCCGGAAGATTCCAATGTTAAACCCAGCATAAAGGCATCTAGCAGGATTAACATATAAATAACCTCCTCTCCCCTACACTGTGGGGGGGCTGTGTTAAAGAGGGTCAGTGCTGAATGAATGAGGCTCTCTGTGGACAAATGACCAAAACAACCGACACCGCCAAATACCTCCCCCGTCCCGCAGCTCCACCACGGCCCCTTCATCCTAACCTGCCCCCCCTGGGATACGACAACCAAATGCTGCCGTCACATCTCTGGAGATTCAGACCAACAGGAGCAGCAGCAGCCAGGAAACTAAACAATGGTGACTGATTGATCAGCTATTGAACTCGATCAGGTTATCGGCATGTGAGGTTTGGCAGAATGCTAATGATTCTTTCAGTAAATAATAAAGAGCTACAATGTTTCGTGTGGTGTAGGTCAGTACATTTGTGGAGTATAAATATTTTTGCATATTATTACTTTTACTTCACTACATATCGGTAGGAAAATCTATCATTTCACTTCACCACTTTGTCCAAACAGGTTTATTACGGACATGTCGAGTGTTAATCAGATTATCATTTAGTTCATCTGAACGATTTTAACGATCGCAATGTATATTCAAGGTCTTCTAAGTGGTTTATTTTTACTTTTAATACTTAATTACGGTTATTATCAAAAAATACTTGTGTGTCATTTAGCTGTAGTATGTTTTCTGATGGGTGTTATAATAATTACATTACATCATGGTAAATGGACTGCATTTCTATAGCGCTTTTATCCAAAGCGCTGTACAATGTTTGCCTCTCATTCACCCATTCATACACTCATTCACACACCGACTGCCGAGGTTACCATGCAAGGCCCACATGCTAGTCAGGGTTAGGGTCTTGTTCAGGGACCTTTGACATGAACAGGCGTAGGCATCGAACCGGCAACCTTTTGATCACTAGGCGACCACCCTACCACAAAAGCCACGCCGCCCCTGCATCATAATGATCACATTACAGTGAATGATTTATTTTGAAGTCACTGTTTCCAACATCAATCTACTGACATTATCTCGTTATGACAAAGCAAAAATTTAATTTAATTTTAGATTTTTTTGTAAATGCTTTAAAAATAGAACACACTAATAGAATATTCAGTGTCCAGACCCAAGCGAGACTTCAAGTCTCAGAGCAAAGGGTAGCACATTTGCAAAAACCTCTAAAATCCTAATAAGGTACCTAATCACTGCAGAGGCTCAGAGAGGAGCTCTCTTGGCCCTCACACATGCTCACAGTGAATATCTGTCCCACTCAGGGGCAGCGGGTCAGGCCGGGTCCTTTACATAGAGCCAAGGACTGCAGGGTCTTTGTGTGCCGCTGTAGACATTCCTGAGCTGACTCTGCTCCTCCTCCTCCTTCTCCTCCTCCTCTGCTGCTGTTCGTCCCACACTGAGCAGCATAATTACAGCCTCCTGCTACATAACGTCTTACCATCAACTTGTTCAAACGCAGCACGGCAACGTACACAAACAATGCACCTGACGCTCCAAAACTCACAGGTTGTAATAAAACACACATTTATTTTTATGTTGCCTCTGTAAACCTTCTAGTGTAGAAAATGTATAAATGTTATAAAGAAAAATATTCCCCAAATTCACTTGTCCTGCCTGAAGAAATCATTTCAATTTCCCATCATACATCATACAATGAACACACACACAACTTGTTGACCAAATGGCCACGACCTGAATGTCATCACAGCTGCTGTTTTGTTCTCATTTTAATCTCTCTCGCTCTGTCTGTCTGTTTATCTTGCTCTCTCTCTCTTTCTGTCTCGATGTGAGTGTAGGGGCTGTTGGTTCACACCCAGCAGAGGAAACACACAGCCATGCAGCTCTGTCACATTGTTGCGTAATGTTTCATTCCTGGCCTGTTCTCCTCTAATCCCTGTTTTCAGGGTGCGGTACCACTGATAAACTGGCAATTGTCATGGAAACACAACACGAAACTCAATAGGTGGCATGGGGGATGGACGATCAGGTTTTTGCCATGCTAGGGCTGGTCATCATTGCTGATTTTTGCTCCAGTTAAAACCAGAACCTGGACAATTTACATTAAAATAATAAGATTGAACCCATCCAAACCAAACGCACAGCAATGTGCAGCCACCTGTCAAGGGCAACGGCAGGAGCTTTTAACCTAACACACCTTTGATGGTGGGGGGGCAACCCACTGATGACGAACTGAAGAAATCCTTGTTACACCTCTGGACAATCAGCGTCTGATCCTGATTCAAGACTGTTCGGTGTCATGAAAGAGAAAAACCTAATACACCACCTACGATATATACGAATATGAATGTATCAATAATAATCAACCACAAGTAATTATTATAAAAAACAATCAATGTTCACTTCATTTTTACCATCCCTGGTCTATGCATTGGACATTTGGAAAGGCACAACATGTACTGCTGTCAGGTGCTTTTAACTCAGTGTTTTTTTATTTGATCTTTTCTGGTATCAGGCCAAATTCAGTATCAGTCAGGCTCTAATTAAAGTTTATTCTGTCAGGAACTTTATGTACCAGTGCGACAGCCACTGATGAGAGCATTTTTTTAGAGAAACGCTTCAACAATAAAGTTAAAGGTATGCAAGAATACTCTCGTAAGATTATGAGAAGAAAGTCAGTGGTCCTAATAATACAATTTATGTTTGTATAGTAAATATAGCAAAAATTAGAGCCAGCTTTGTATATGTAGTAGGTATGGGGATAGTGTTGAGCTAAAACTATATGCATTATAAACATTTTAAAACCTTGACATTTGTAGAAAAATAACAATGCTTTTTATTCAATTTCTGAAAACGCTGGAGCAACCCATCAGATTTCAGAGATCACAGATCCTCAGCACCGAAGTGGTCCCTTTTTTTATTTGTTTAGTTTTCTGTCAATTCGCAACGCAAACAACTGAAGATCAAAGCTGAAAGTAAATTTCCTCTTTAAGCTTCCTTGTAGCAACATTAAGTTCCCTTTCTTCTTGTGTTCTTCCTTCCGTTGTGATGTCTATCACTGTAATTTCTGTCTTGGTATGATTTGTCTCTTTAGTCGAATGAGGAACATTTGTTCACATCATAAACAAATAAAGTTGAACTAAGCTGACCAGAGAAGATGAGCCCCGGGCTCCCTTGCTTGTGGCCTCACTATCTTACCTGCAGCGCCATCTGCCTGGAACTCTGGGAATTGTCCCTCCGAGGGGACGCTGATGGTTCTCCGAAGGCTTCGGCCCTTTGCTGAGTTGGTGGGGCTTTCCTGGGGGTCGCCTGCAGCCTGCACATGGAACAAACAGTCAACTCACCCCTGGGTATCAAGTGCGGAGTCTGCTATAATACTGGGATTTCACAGCTGATGCATCCTCTCACAGCTTAAGTTCACAGTTTAAATGATCAAACACTGCCCATTGACTGAATCATAAACTTTTAAGTTAAATGATTCATCGGTGTCAGAAATAACCAGAGGTAAAGGGCTAAAAATACCCTTAATTTCTACATTTCTTCCCCAACAAAATGTAAGATAAATAATGCTAAAAACAGCTGATGTCCGTCAGAACTGAAAAAAGGGAGTAAATATGTGATAAACTATAAACCAGTGAGTGATTCAACAATCTGGACATCTGATTGAGACTCAAGTTGACACTGTTAAAATTCTTAGAATGATGATATCCGCGGAGGAAGACGTAAGAGGAAGGGATTACAACAGGAAAAGATAAACTAAATGTAAAAGCAAGTCTACATTTATACATTTATCTAGCTCATTCTAAACAAACTGTACTACGTATCTTTGAAAACACTGATTTCAACAAAAATGTAGACTACTATTGCATGGACTTAAGTAAGTGTTCTGACCTCGTCATCTTTGTTGAGCAGGATGAGCTGGCTATCTGTCAGAATGCAGTACTTTCTCTCCCACGCTCCACTGTCTGTGTACGGACTCTGACCGCAGGAGAACCGGTGGGATGGAGGGCCCTTCACATCTGGAAGAACACAGTTGAGAGGACAACGGGTCAGAAAACTCCACGTAAAAACAAGAACCACAACCAGTTCTCTGGATGAAGGTTCAACAGGTCAGTGATGCTTACAGAAACCCAGGACAGAGTGAAAATCGGAGGCTGCAGAGAGAGCTCTGTACCCGAAGAGGGCGCCATGGATCTCTACAACTCTACAGCATCAGCACTGTTCAGCAGGGTTCTTTCAACCATCACTGCCTTACACAGCGGGAACTCAACATTTAACTGAGGCTGTAATTCTGAACAGATCGATTCCAAAGAGGGGAAAGCCAGTTATCTGTTCACATTTTCACTCTCTTCAACAATGAATGGATGAATTACATTATGTTAGGGCTGCAACTTTTTGCCAAATTAACATATTCTAAAGATTCTGAAAAATATTGACTCGCACATTATATGATATGAAACATATATGCGTGCTTTGTGATCGATGCTGAAACATCATAAAATGTTAATTCATTGTGAGAACAAAAACTAACTTCCAAAAAAACTAAAACAAACCATAGTTTTAGTTTGTACTGTCCACTACTATATTTTTTTCTCTATGTATGATGCTGTGTAATGTTGTAGAGATCCATAGGTCCTTCCTCACACACAGAGCCTTCCAAGCAGCATCAGCCACAGCATCTCCCATCAGCTTATTGCACATACACACACACTTCTTCTCCAAATTACATTTCAAAAACATTAAAAGCACCTGTGCAAATTCTAAATCTAGCATTAAAAACAACAGTAGTACATCCGTGATTGTAGTAATTGTAATGGTTTATATATTTGTCTGTTTTTTTTATTTCCTCTTGCCTTCTTTTGACAATTTCATTCATTGACCTGAATTTGTGTGAAGTCAAACTCTTAATTTTAAGTGATCTTAGAATGTTTACTGACTCTCACACAGAATGCTCTCTTTCTCTCTCTGTATGTGTGTGTGTGTCCTCTCTCTCAGTAAATTGAGTGTTAAGGGTTCAACAAGAGCAGCGTGTGTTTTCTTGGCTGCACGTCGTTTGGCCATGACGTGACAGCAGAGCAAACAGACGGTGCGTTCACAGCGCCTGATTGTATAGGATCACTCTGCGTCTGTTTGCCCTGATAAACACTCCACACACACTCACAATGAGTGTAATTGATTGTGACTGACGTTTAATTCCAAATGTAAACGCTGCCACTGCTGCTAAGGCTGAATGTGGTTTATCTGGGCACGCCAACAGGAATCAGACCAGGCTTCCATTTAGTTGTGTTTTAAACACAAACACTGAATCTGACCTCTCAGCAGAGAATCTGCATGAAGTTCTGCAGGTGAAAACCTCACAGGACTGCGATCAAGGCGCGATGGGGCCCAGACCATCTGTTGCAGTGCTCCTGTTCTTCTTTTGGCTTTACAACTTTGGCTGCATGTTTGGACTTGCTGAATGGATTTTGGACCAATCAGACACATCCCTGATGGTATTAAAGGTGCCATATTATGTCAGCACACCAATCATAGCTGTGCCTACTTTGCTTTCTATTTGCATAGTGCCACGCCCCCCACCCAAAGTGGAGTAAAGCAAACTGAACAGACTCAACAAACCTCCCATAGTGGGACGATACTAAATCACTCATATTGACCATACGATGGGACATTTAGGTCTAATGTTTTGGTTAAACGTCTGATGGGCTCAGGACTCTTGCACAATACTGTACATGTGGCCTACAACTTGAAGAATCGCAAACGTCAACAATCAGCAAGCGCTTCTCCTCAAAATTGTTCCATTAATCTGCAAACTGTTTTAAGGTGGTCATTTACATTTCTAAAGACTTTTTTAACTTTAGGTGTACGAACTGCTGTCAGTCATAGTAAAACAATAATCACGGTGTCACGATGGATCCAATACCATATAATGTTTGTATAAGTAATTGTGTAGAATTGTACTTGTAATTGTAGTTTCCACATTTGTCAGAGCAAATGTACTGACAGTCTGGAGGGTTTGGCAGTCAGTGGTTGAAGCTGAATGAAGCGACTTCCTGAAAGGATGGAGCTCTGAGCAGCAGGCCGGGTCCTGCAGTGTTTGAGCATGAAGCAGCTGAGGATATTCATTTCCAGCGGGATATTTCTGGCTGCACACTAAATCATCCACGTCAAAGCTTTGGCCCAGAAACCCCCAGAGATCAGAAAGGAGTCACACCTGCTACTGTTCAGACTGCAGAGTGAAAGAGGAGCGACGCCGCTGTGCAGCAGGAACAAGAAAAGACTAATTGGTTGGAGTTTCACAGAGGGTCTGGGGCTCCAATAATTAGCCGAGCTCGAGGTCATCCACTGCCAGGGAGACGCCTCTGAACGGACACTTGAGCGGAGACTAACAAAGGCGGGAAGCAAGAGACAGAGTCAGGCGGCAGAGCGCTCCTGATTCATCTGATGAGCAACGCCACAGCCAGCTCTGATTACATAAAGCACTCAACTGCTCAAAGTGCAGTGTAGACATACAAACAGCTCAGACCATTGCTGCTTCATGAGCCTCGGGAACTGGAGACGAATTTTCACACGCAGCCAGCTTAGTGGAGAGAGACAGAAAAGTTGTAATCAAATAAAGGTGCCACGCAGGATTCAAACCAGTTTTTTGCTAACAGAGATGCCCCAAAATCAACTGTGTGAAAACACGAAAATGAGCCAAAATCAGTGAGACAAGTTCCAGCTTTCATAACATCACAAAGAAGGAGACAAAATTATAGATTCTAATACAGTCTTTATGCAATGTACAATTTATAATTTTAGGAATAGATAAATAATATATAAGATAAAAGATGTTTCTGATATTTTTCCAACCCAGCCACGTACATGACGGGGAAACTTATCACAAACAGCTTCCCAAAAATCAAAACACTGCCAGCGATGACGACACTGCTCAGACACGAATGTCAACAAAACCTGAACATTATCAGCCTCACAGAGGTAGAATTACCTTTGTTAGTGAATCTAATAAAGTGGCAACCGAGTGTGCATGACAGTATTTCACAGAGAGAAGTGTTATTTATTTTTCACCAGTCCATGTATTTCAATGCTGAAAAAACTTCATCCAAGTTTACACAGACGTCATTCTCTTGGCTGTCTAAAAAGATGATAATAATATGTCGGCATCTGTTGTTTCCCATTAGAGAAAATGTGTGAGAGTGAGGCGAGACTGGACACATGGATGCCCAAAACTGCCAAAGTGGAGCTCTAACGTGGCTACAAGAAGAAAACTGGTACTTTTTCCTAATAAATAGGGTTATTGAGAAAGGAAAGACGCGGTGTGTGCACGTGTGCATATGTGCTTGTGTGTGTGCGTGTGTGTGCGTGCATGTGTGGACAGGTGGTTGGACCTCTCCTGGCTCTCAGACATTCCCAGTGGAGGTTTGGCTAGGTTCAGGTTTCTCTTCACTCACACCAACACGCTGTCAGGCTCCACCCACACCACAAACACACACACTACTCCTACTAATAAACCTTCTCACACACGGTGTAGTGTTCAAGCTGCTGTTTGTGTTTATGTTGTAGATTTACAGCGTCACCCCTGTTATGAATTAATCTCTTTGAAGGACCTGCACGGAGAAACATTTCTTCAATGTCTGACTTAAGAGTGTAACAGTTCAAATCTGACTTCAGTTAACCTGCAAATTTTGATTTCTTGGTTCAAGAACAGTTGATTTCTTCAAAAAAAAAAAATTCACAAAACTATATTCTATCAGTCTCATTCGTTGAGAACCTTCTCTGCATTAGTGTGGCATCGCACAAACTGTAAAATGATGTGAGAAGGCACTGGAACACTGAGGAAACAGGGAATCAAACTAAATGTATAACAATTAGGGTGTTGTTCCATTCTAGACACTACTGATCTACTACAGACCCGGGAAGTGAATGTCAGACATCACTTGGACCTGCTCCAAGTGTAATGATAGTTTAATAAAGCTTTATCTGCCTCAGTCTGATCGTTTACCCTTTGACATCACTGACTTGGACCCATGCTCAGCCTGAGATGTTTTCCCCCAATGGGAACAAAATCAACACCAAAAACCAAACACTTCAGAGAGATTCACCAGCAGGGAAAAACACCATGAGGGGGAGAAACAGAAGCACATTTTTTTAGATTAAACACTAGACTACAGTTTTTCCTGGATATGTGGGAACCAGGTCAAAACAAGTCTTCACTCCTTCATGCTTTACACTCCGTGACACACACAGACTCACGCACAGAGGCTGCTTTGTCTGTACTCTGTTCAGTCTCTTCTGTGGCCTGCACGACCTGTATTCCTATGGAGCAGGCGGGTCTGGACGCCATAGTAACCAGTAAATACAACAGCCCTCCTCCAATCAGAGTGCTCTGACATCAGTTCAAGCTTTATCAAGATGGGAACAGCCAACAGGCGAGGGGGGGTGAAATCATGGTGAGAACAGAGAGGGGAGTGTCTGAGCCAGTCTACTGATAACAAGACCAGAAACACACACACAGACACACACACACACACACACACAATAACACAGGAAAGTATGTGATCATTTGTTATTCTTGATCATTCATGCGAAAGTTCGATGCACGACCTTTCAACTGACTGACGTCACTGAAGCAATCAAGGAAACACAAGAGAAAACACCAAAAAACAACATGATTTGTCTCAAACCACCATCATACTTCAGCCATTTTACTAAATCTAAACGATTTCCCGTGAAATTAAATCTCACCTCGGTCACTACCTCATGCTGTTTGTTTATGCGTTTGGGACAATTTTGGATATTTGACATTCGAGAAAATGTTGTTTTAGAACTCACACAGTGATTAAGGTTGCACAAATAAATTCAGCAAGAAATGAGGAAGCAAAATCTCTGCCCCACTAAAATCCTAGAGGACAGCAATCCGCTCAAATTTGGGTGTCTCACCGGCAGATGAGTCAACTGTGGCTGAGCTTTTGTCCGAGGGAGGAAATTACTGCAATTTAACAGATTGGACCCTGACGGCAAAACACAGTTTTTATCACGCTGCCCTACATTTAGGTTGTAAAACTAACAAAAAGCTGTAAAACATTCACCTACTGTAATGATCTCCTGTCAGATGAGACACCAACCAGAAGCCAGAAAAATGCCTATGGTTTATATTGGAATGACTTGTAGTTGCTGTGCCTGCGTGTGTCAATCTTTGCGTTCGTTTTCGTTTCATATTATTTATCCATGTATTGTATAGAATTGTATGTGTTGTATTTATGAATGTGTTTTTTTCCCCCTGTGTTCCCTGATCTCTCTCTTTAACTTCTTTTTCTGTTTTACTTGTTTGATCTTTACCTAATTCAGAATTTGTTTAAAGGTCTGCGTAAAATCCTCTCTCTTGTCTGGGCCTGTACATTTGAGACATTGTTTGTGATAATGAGCTACACAAATAAACTCAATTTAACTTTGCAGCCAATGCTGCTGCCTTACTTGAATGAATGATGATAACTGTGAAGGTCAGCAGAAAAAGTGTAAAATGAACAGAGTCATCGGTGACAGCGGGCCGATCATTTCCTCCAGCAGTTGCTCACTCATTCATGACTCAAGTCTCTGATAAGCTGCCTGCTTCTCTGGAGAGGAAACATCTAGCATTTCTGCTCATTCATTCACAAACACACAGGCCTAATTTAGCAACACACCAACACCTCTTTTAAAGGGACACTTCACTATGTTTGATTTGATCTACTTTGATTCTAGGTCATTTTATTGTGTTTTACTGACAGTTTAAACCAGGCTGTGCATTACTTGATATAAAATCTAAATTGTGTCTTGGCCTTGTGTGATTGCTAAACCACAAAAGGCTGTGATTAAAGAGGGTAGACAGACAGAAAAGAAAAAAAAAAGTCTACCAAAACTGTGATTTTCTGTAAAATGTTTCTCGCAGCCATTATTTTAGCTCTAATATTGTTCTGTTCTTCTCAAATTTAAGATTAAAAGAGAGCTCCTTGGTTGCACAGATACAGGGTAGCATCCATACACGGGCACTGTTCTGCGATACTATTCAGATACAATTTAGATTATGAGATGTAGCACATACAGGACACGCAGCTTGTTTGCAGTCTCCAACACTTTAACACACTTTAGCACTTCAACACTGACAACATTTATATTCTGACACAAAGTGATGGTATTGCACCTCCGGGTATCAGCTGGGTAAGCTTTGATAAAAGCACCTGCCAAATGCAAATGTAGCTTATGAACTGGGAATAAATCAAGAGATGGCACTTCAGATGGTAAAAAGGTGAAAAGGTAACAGACATATCTCATCAATACTCATGGACACACCTTTCCCAGGTTTTATGTTTGCATTCACACACATTCAGGGGTCATAGAGTACTAAAGCCAACACAGATCACTACCAGGGACGTCATATTTGTGACGGATGCCAGTTTTACTGAGGTAATGATCCAGACACATCCTGACAAAAAGTTGCTTAAGACTTCTGAAATTCTAAGAGATGAGTCTGGGGATTTTACATCATTCTGACAACATTTAATAACTCAGAATCTGACAAGATTGGCACTGCTAAATTAAAAATCACTATGTAATAGGACTGGCTGCTTCCAAGTAACATAGCTACGCCCCAATATGCAGGTACATTTACAGAAAGAAAGTTCTGTGTGAACGAGGTGTTTGTCTGTCAGACCAGCATTGACACAGTTTAGCATTTAAAGTTGCTGACTTGAACAATTTGCATCTGAAAAGCAGATTCACTTGTTGAAGCGTCAATCACACAAAAGGCTGCATGGGGGCAGAGGTGAGAGTGTGGGACCTTAGGTGTCAAAGGTGAGTGGCGGTATCACCTCCTAGCAGACTGACTCGAGGAGCACAGAGGCAGCGAGGATGGACAAGCCCTGGCTGAAGAATCTGGACAGCTGCCGCTCACAGAGAAACGCTGTGATAAAGATACTATACAGGACGAAACACACAGCCAGACCAGTCACACGACCACCAGGCATTCTAACATATTCAATACGCTGGGAGAACCAATGACTAGAGACACACCACGATGGTACCGTAGAGGGACGACAACCACACCAACATCTGTAACAGTAACAATGGCAACAGAAGAAACAGTATAATTTTATTATTGTTGTTTTATCTTTGTTTTGTTTCTTGTGATGTCACAGAGTTTAATGGACAACTAATATAAAAATGCAATTCAGTTTATTAATTATTATTTGAGAACTTTTCAGAAAGCCATTAATCATTTAATTAAAAAAAAAAAACTCACACAAATTGTGACAAATCCTAGCCTGAGCCTTAAACTTCTAATCTTACGTCTGACGGACAGGTGGAAAAGGAGTTAAAAGTGCAAGAGTTCCCATTTGAAAATTGACATCTAATCCAGGCTGAGTTGTTGGGTTGAGGATTACATTAATTTATGGCCCAAACAGAAAAATATGTTCACCAGTCTCCAGGTGAAAGGCTTCACGTTCCCACCGCTGCTGTGCAGAGATCTGAAAGGTTGATGAGCTGCCCAGCACTCTGCTTTTGTTACTGCATGTGCATTTATTTGGGAACAAACATTTCCATACAAAAGAAACTCACCCCCACCCCCACCCCCACTGCCTTTTGTGAGTCTGCAGCAGCCTCTGGGTCAGCCCCCTCACACACATTACCAGCCTTTGAAGAACAGCATTTCTGTCAGGACGCCTCAAGCCTGGCCAACACACACACACACACATTTGGATTAATTAGCCTCCAATTAGCAGAAGTTGTTCGTTTTTACGTGGAATGTCTCAGCGTGTGAAAGCAGGAGGGCAATTTAGGAGGATGACGTGTGTGTGTGTGTGTGTGTGTGTCAGTCCACACAGGCTGTTTACTGATTTACTGAGTGCAGCACTGTAAAGCCAAAGCTTTGTGGTTTAAATTAACACTACCCAGCATGCTCTGGGCCTACAGGAGCCCTCAAACTGTTTTCTCTCCCCAGCACCCACTTATGTGATTCTCTGGCAACGAATCTGCATCCTAACTAAGTCATTGACATTGTTTTTGGTAATATATTGCCTTACTGTTGTACCGTCTACAGTCCATAAACGCGACAGTCCAAGTGAAATACTGTTGCAGTCTTTTGTAAGCACTGATGCGTATTTCATAAGTAGGCTGTAGAGTTGGTACTGTGAAAATGAAGACTCATTTTATTTAGATATTCAGTATCAAAACTTTGATACTTTTGACAACCTTAGTAGAGAGCCAAATATCAACTCTCAGGGGGCAAAATGTTTGTTTTCACAGAATGTAAACACTAGAAAGGGATCCAACAACAATGTAAAGAAGTACAGTTAGAGTACTGTACATTATGAGTGTGGAACACAAAGACCACTGGATGGTTTCAGCCGGTTATCATAAAAGAAAGTTCTGAGCCTGACGCACAAGGAAGATTTTCATAGACTGGCTATAAAAATCAAATAAATCATGTGCTGCATACTGACATTCATATGAGCTCAGTGATTGTAAATTTCAACTTGAAGAGGAACCCCAGGCTCGGTGACAAACTAGGCCAACATTCTGTGATGGTGTATTTGCTGTCTGCTCTCTATGATTGTGGCTTTGAAGTGTTCTGCAGCCACCCTGCTCACCTGAAGCCTCATTTAGCACTGCTACATACACACAAAATAGACTCAGGTTCTACACACTTCCTCCTGCTGAAAAAGAGATGTGTAAAAACAAACAAGAGAACACACAGATCTATGAAAGCCTAAATTCTCACAGTGAGACTTGATTCTAATGTGAACAGTCTCAAATCAAATACAACAAACTGCTTTCACTACAAACTGGCTTACACAACGAGGGCTTCATGAGTGAAATTCCTGAGCTAACTGTCCATTTCCCTGTCTGAGTTCTGGATATCCGTCACATGAGCAGAACGGTTTCTATTTCTGGCATGTGATCGCTCAAAAGTCCCAGCCCTCCTCATCCTCTCATAAGACTCAGGCTGGACCACCAAAGTGGCTGTAAAATGCTCAGTCAGGCAAATGAAATCAAATTATTTCCTCAACGAGCATCCTTAATGGGTGCTTTTCCATTTACATTCGAACTGAACGCTCCGGTGCCAGTGGTGCGCAGTGAGGGCTGGGAGGTTACAGATAACATGGATCATCTATATTTCAGCATGATGGATCACCACAGAAACGTCTGAAAGGTCAAAGCACAGACTGCACATACAAAGACGGTGACCTCCGTCTGCTTTTTACACCAATGTTATTCTGCCAATGCTGATTTACGAGGAGAGTATAAGCTTCTATTGCTGCATCACTTTATTATCACAAGCAACCACTTATGAACAGGACAAGAGTCAAGTGGAACTCATGTTCTCATATTTCCAGCTTAGAAATTGGCTACAACGACTGTGCAAATAACACACGGGAGAAAATGACAATTATATCTTGATTCAACATGATATCACCTGGGATTATGTCAGAATTTATAGTTTATCAAGTAAATGGAGACATTTAAAATACTCTGCTCTAAAACCGGTTCGCACTGAGACAGTGGTAATGGAGTGATCCCTCTTCAGGCATCCGTTGTCAGATGTGCATGAAAACACACAGTTATTATTATGGGGCTCAAAATATTACGTCTCCATGTCATGCAGTGTACTCCTGGAATGCAATTAGCATAACTTAACCTTCAAACTGTCCGCCTGGCTGAGCATTACACAGAGTGAATTCAATGAATGTAAATGTCTCATTTTTTAAAGCCGCTCCGGGACGATTCCAGCCCTGCCATCCATTAGCACATGGAGCTTAAAGAAAGATGTTCAACGTTTCCATCAGGCCGTTGTTTTTCTTACCAGAATTAAAACTCTGGAAGTCAGAAAGTAAACAAGCAGGCCTACATTTCCACAGAAAACATATTTCAGGAGTCTTCCTTGTTTTACTGCACTATTTTACAGGGAAATTGACTCAGTTTTCCTTCATCTTGACTTGGAAGATTTATTCGTCTGTTATATAATGTGTACATTAAAAAGCTTTATCTGCATCAGTTTGATCACTTCCCTTTCTACATCACTGACCCGTGAGTGAACCCATGCTCTGCCAAATTGGTCAGTGGAGGTTCCCCTTAGATGGAAAAGAAACACGATGGGAAGAATTCACCAGCAATCGAAAAAACATCTTCTGAAAAACAGCTTTGTTTTTTTAACTGTCACTAAAGAGTCTGAGATCTGCATGAAAGGGGATGGCTGTCTGATTACACGAAGACCCGAATAGTATCTTAGAGATACACTTGTTTTGCCAAGTGTCAATACAGCCCTCTACAAAGAATTAGACTCGATGGTTCCTACCATTCTGTTCTTTGTCAGGATCAGCTTCGTCCCTGATGCTGAGAGCTCGGCTGATCCTTCGAGACCACGAGCTCAACAAGCTGCTGACTGAGGGAACATTTTGGTCTGCATCTGATCCAACCTGCCTCAGTGCCTCTTTCTCGGGACTTTTAGATGAACCTGGTTCAGACATGGACCTGAAGAAGGGGCGGAGCGTGCGCGCAGTGCCACTTCTCTCTCTGCCGTCACGCTCTGCAGATGAACGACCAAATCTCTTCTCTAAGGAGTTTGAGTTAAACCTTGGAAGACTGAGAAGCCTCAGGTGAGGACGGCCCACGCTGTGCCCTTTACCCTCTGGAGTGACCATCTTGTCCACCCTGGGAGACAGTTGAGCAGATGTCTTCCACTTGTATCTGTCCAACGGCTTCGGTGGAGAAGGCAGGAAGTGGGCCTTGTGCCAGGGCTTCTTGTAACGGTGCCAACTGTATGAGGCCTCCATACCAGGCGAACATGAACAAGATCCTTGACAGTCACAGTCCTCAGGGGTTTTTCTCCATCCACTCATGGTCCAGCTCACACCGTCGTCCTCAAGGCAGTCAGTTCCAGCAAATGGAGGCCTCCAAAATGGCAACAGCAGCTAGTTTGAGGACAGCTGTGTTTGAACGCTGACATTCTGCCCTAACGCAACATTTCTTTGAAGCACATGGCCGCTAAAAAAGTATTAAGAAAGGTTTGTTCTCCCGTCACCAGCCAGCTTTGCTTAATCTGAAGGTTTTACAGCGTCATTCTTTCTCAACGTTTGGTGGCCGTCTTCCTATGAGGAAGTCAAGCGTAAGATCAGAGTTTCCTTTAGTGCCTGGCCAATCAGCTTTCACCAAACATGAAACCATCAGACTGTGGTTTCCCCTCGTGAACAAAATAGAAAGCGAACATTGCACAAAATGGTCTGCGTGTCTGCGTCTTGTTTTTCAAAGTTATTTTACCATCCAAACTTCCTGAAAGAGTCTGGGACTTTTTTTTATTCACTATTGACCGAGGAAAGGCAATAAGTAATACTCACTTGATTTTTAGAAACTTTTTTTTTTTTAACTTACTATACTTACTATACAAATCAATCTATAGTGTGCTGGTTGCCCATTTCAAATTCCAACCATGTTTTGATGGACGCGTTAAAGGGATAATCCTGCTATATTACAAAATTACTTTAACGGTTTAAACACCAGTTTTAGTATATTAGTTTTAGTGTTAAGTCAGGAAATGTCTTGTAGAAAATAATCGTTTTGGATGCAAACCAAACTGTTAATGGGTGGTGATTGTCTTTTGGTGAGTGTACAGATACTGAGGATATCAGGGACCAGAATGGAAATAAATCTGTGACAATACGTTTTAATCCCAATAATCACTAGATTAGTCGTTTATCAAAATAACTTTCAGCTGCAGCTTTACTATAGTTGTTCTACTGAACAAAGCCTGGCTGCAAAACAAGAGTTTGTGTTTGACTGATATGTTAGAGAGTCTGATAGAGGACACCGAACAATACAAGAACATACACATATTCACAACAACTAAACAAACTCCGCCTCCTTCGGACCTCGGTCTTCTGGACTGAGACCAGAAGATAAACCAGCAATCCATGGGGAGGCAACAAAGACAACACTGGAATTGCCAAAGCCACGTCTGGTTAGAAAGCTCATCCTCGTCAGCCATGAGGTGAAACATGAGAGCGAGCAACAAGAGTCCTGAAACACTCAGTATGGGACCATTTACTGCAGTTTGGCTGAGCATTGAACACCTCAGAAAGCAGAGAGGATACACTGCTGCAGAGGGGGAAAGAGAAACAGGAAGAAACTCCACGATTCATATGGAAACGAGAGGGTTTGTTGTTCCCATGGAAAGTAGCCAAAGGTTTCCATCAGAAGTATTTAGCTGACAATCATCCCAGACTCATTTACACAGAGTACAATAGTGAAAAGAAAATCTCAGCTCACCACCGTGAAGTCAGAGCCACAGCATCCAGACACTCAATGCAATAACTCCCATCTGTTTGGCTCCTTTGTTTTTGGAGGAAGTGACATCACTGGGTTTACTTTTACAGCAGTTTTAATTCTATCCACGTTTCATATTAAAGTGATACTATTTTATAAAAATTGATGATTTCAAGGTCAATTACATACAAACTAGACAACAGTTTTTTGTACGTTTTAGCATGCTGGAGATATTTGGCATTCTTACCAGGTCTGAAGCCCTTTGAATGGCCCTTGTGGATCTCTGTGGTAAACAGGTCTCAAAGCTACTGTATAAGTTTCCTTATAAATATGTCACAGAAGGTGTTTTCTTTTTACACTGAAACTTCTTATTTTTAACAAAGTAGCTGAGAGAATGTTGACATTGTCAAGAAACATAGCACCCAAATAATTTAAATTTTACAAGTTGTTGCAGTCATTATAGGTAAGATACGCTTAACATTTATTTTCTTCCATGCATAAGGTGCCTTTGTAATATCACAGAATATCATATAAGGGTCCATTCCAAGACATACAGACGTGGTACATGAACACAAATACTTCCACAATGCTCCAATGTAGATGACAAGGAGAAAAAATAAAGATTTATAAGCCTCATTAGAGTAAAATCAAAGTAGTTTTAATGTGCACGCAACCATACTGACTGAGGGTCCAATATGTCTGCAGTCATTGGATAAAGGGCTGCAACTGGTAGCCAGGACAACGTGCATGTAGGTCAGAGATAAGACCCAGACAGATCCAGGCAGGCTCAGTGCCAGGGAGGCCGCGATCCAAGCCGGCTCAGAGCCAGGCAGGCTAAGAACCAAGCAGGAGAAGAGAAGAGTCCTGAACGGAGCCAAGACCACGGCTCGCTGACCACCATCAGACAAGATCATCAGAAGCATCCACTTCCTGCCAGAGACTTCCTGTTATCAAGCTGTTTACATCAAAGAGAGCCAAAGAGGAAGAGGCAGTGGAATGTTTAAGTCCTCTTTAAAATCCCTCAATATTGGTGATGACACAAAACCGGATCATATGTAATACAAACATGTTTCATGGGAAAAAGGTGTGGTTCTGTAAACACCCATCACATGGCTCACGCCTCACCAGGAAATTAAACACTGGACCTTGTGTGTTACATAAGCACTAAGTTGCAAATTTGGGTTCACATCAAAGTGTTCTAAAAGGCTTCTTTATCGCCTCAAAATCCATCTCAAGTGAGCGGAAAGCTCTCTTGAACATGTTTTCAACACACTGTGCCAAAAGCCAGTCTGAGGGAGCTGAGGAATCCGGGAGAAAACTGATCGGAGCCACACCAAAACACAAAGAAGTGTTGTACCATTTTCAAGAAACCAACGGCTAATGTATTAATAATACAACTACATTTGTATGTATGATGCACTTTTCACTCAAAACATCTTCAAAGTGCATCTATATAGCATAGAAAGACCTCATGACACCATGGTACCGAATGTGGCACTATACTACAGACCTACACACACGTCACTTACGTTACAGAGCCCATAATTGCCAGCACTGGAGAAAATACTCGATTACATATAAAGGTACCATTTATCTAATTTTTCACAAAGATAAAGCTGAACAAGCATTAGTATTATAGTAGTACCCTGTCTTTCCTTTTTGTGTTTGACTTGCATTTGCAAAATTAGCATTTTGTATTACCGTTCTGAACCTGTGTGACAGAGGCCCATTCATTCCTTTTCATCACAATTCATATTTCTGCATCTGTGTTCTCTTGCATTTTCATTCTGTTCTGTTTTTTTATTCCTAGGCTGCTGCATCACTTGAAATGCTGTGACAAGAAAATTTCCCAGGTATGGCGTCATTAAAGTCAATCTCATATCATTATTATTATTATTATTATTATCGTTAGTATTAGTATTACTATTATTCTTACTATTACTATTACTGTTAGTATTATTATTGATAGTTTCAGAAAAACTGTCCTCTTTTAGAATGTAAAAAGAATAATATGCAATAATTTATTGATGATTTTTGGGCTAATTTAATGTATAGAAATGTATCAGCTTTTATCAGTCTCTGTGCTGAATGTAAAATCTTTAATGATTAGTGGTTGCTCTGCTGTGTGTGTGTTTGGATATTGCATGCGTGTGTGTGTGCGTGTGTTTGGATGACAGTGAAGGCTGGAAGCATTATCAGCCCATTAACTCCTCCATGATGACGTCTCCACAGAGGACAGAAAGGTGAGAGAAATCATTCACACTCAACACCAGCAGAGACTGAAACACACTCCACTGTATTAACCCCACACAAAAACAGCACGCAGAGCACACACACAAGCTAGAGAGCAACAGTGTGAAAACCGCCAACCAACATCGCCACATTTACACTTTTTTTTCTTCAGAGCGCACAAGTTCCAATTTGTCCTCTGTTGAGTCAAAGTCCAATAGTCCAATGTACTCTATGTGACATTGGGCTGAATATGAGCTGTAAATCACTTTCCTGACATCTAGTTGCTATCCCTGACAGGAGATCTGACAAATTCCTGCACTTGTCATGTTCGTTAAGAATGACAAGAGAGTGGGACAACTTGTATTATTTTGACGTTTGATGAAATCTACACAACGGGGAAATAATGGGGCGGACAGCAGAGCACAGACGGACATAATTTAGCAGAGAGAAAAACAGTTGCCCAACCTGCCTCTCCCACTGTGATACATGAATAACACAAAAAAAAAAGAAAGAAAAAGAAATCAGGGCCCTGCTGCTATATCAGACGCCACATTGTCCACTTCTGCCGGAAACAAGAGGCAGCCGCTGCCTATAGCTAAAAATAGCCACTGGCCATAAAAAGGGCAATAAATCAGCCCGTGAATGCCACAACACGGCGAGGCTTCAGAAGGACAAGGCCATCAGAAATCCTGGTACAAACTCTCAGCTGGGGGCCCAACGCTCGATTCCATTAATGATCGGAGAACAACTAATCCAAAACAGTCTCCAGAGAAAGGAAGTTCAGCGAGCTCAACTGAGGAACACGAGAGGCAGCAGAGGCCAAAACATTCACTCCTTCCTCTGATATCACAATGAAAATATTTCCAATGTATAAACATTCCAACAGCAGGACATGTGTCACATTGACTGCCTGTTGTTTCCTTAACTTCTGGCTGGAAATAAAACTTGGATTCATTCATCCATATTTGTATCACTGCTGAGCTGGACGCACGGCCTTCATGTACACTCATCTTATCAGTGGCTCCCATTCTTGGTCATCTTAGTCGCCACGACTTAGACACAACTGTTGACGTGAATCATCTCTGTCCAAACCCAAAGGGACCAGACTTTACATATCATGTTGGGCCAAATTTAGAATTTCCATGCTGCACATCGGACAGGACCAAGTACGAAACTCCATGTTTGTGTTCAGCTCACCTGTTCAGATGGTCTGTTTAAGTTCACCTTCATATCACATGACCATACTTTTTATACCGATTGGTCAAAAGATAGATTGAAATCCCAGAAACCTGCTTGGTAACATCAGCGGACGGTAATTCACTTCAGAAAACATTTCTATATCTTCCAGATCGGCCAATCAGAGCGCCTGATTTTCAGTTCCAGCAGCCAATGCAGGCATAGAAATGAATAATTGATGCCACTGAGATAAGTAATTGGTAAGGTGGACTATCATTAGTTACAGCCTCAAACTATGAGCCCATAAACAGGAGGAGCAGCTGATCGGTGTGGTTGAAGGGAATCCCTGAGCAGAACCTCATGAAGTTTAAGTGTGTATGAAGTTAGAGAAAAAAAACCTCTCACTCCTCCTGTGTTTTTCCATCCAGAGTCCTGAAATAGACAGCACCTTATTTTTGACTGGCACAGGTTGGTCTCTTGTTTTGTTTTCAGAGGGGGAAATCCTGTCTCAAAGCTCCCATCCTGATTACGACGAGGCCTGCAAGGAACTTTCCATTTCCTTCTCTTACAGAGCCATTGTTCCGATACTGAGGAGGACCAAACAAACCCAAAAACCTCACTGCACAGGACGGTGGTTACATCATGTGACTCACCTTGCATGTACATGAGCCTGCAAATATAAACTGTCTACACTGAAGCACAAATATCATATTTAGACTGATTTACTTTCTTCCAAGCAGCTGTTGGTTTCATCTAAATGACACTCCATTTTCAGAGGGTTATGTTCATATTATCACAATTATCACATTAATGAGATTAGCACATCCTCATGAGGAAATTGGGGAAATCAAGTCATTGAAGTTAACAAAATTGTAGCTGTAGAAATGCTTATTTTCACTCCCCGTAGCATAATCATCTACTGTAAAACTGGCATGAAGGTGGAACACAAATTTTAAAAAGTACATCTACAGCCTAGCAGAATAACGCTGACGCTTACATTGCAAATGTGAATCTCTGGTTTATCCCATAACATATTGTCACCACATCATCTAACAAGTTTTCTCCCCATTGTGCAGTCCTAATGATCTATTAACAGAAAGTGTTGAAACACAGCCACTGTCTTGCTCAACGCAATCTCAGTTTGTGACAAAAACAAGCTCAACACGAGCTGAGCTTTCGTTCTCACTCCTGCAGGAATCTCAGGTGTGAATTGAACTGACGCCACCAAATCCCCACAATCCCTTTCCAATGTGGATGCGAAAACTCCCAGAAGGCAGTGGTTCATTCAAAGTGCTCATTTCTAACACGACGGATGTGGTGGAATGTAAAGGCAGCAGCCGCAGCGCTCTGCTTCATCCAGCAGCAGGACGGTGGAAGGAAGGAAGTCCAATCCCCCTTCCACTGTTTCATTCAATCTGTGGAGTCAGATGTTACTCGGTGTACAGAGTAACTTTTATAGTGTTTTATTTCACACTAGTTACTCATTTAAATCAATAATGTAAACCTCAGAGTGAGTATAATCCGTAGCTCAACACTTACTCAACGTGGTTTATTTACCCACTGAATACAGAGGATTTACTGCTCCTAAGTTTTCATAGGCTGCCACGTTTGTAAGACAGCGACGCACAGAGCAAAGTTTTCTGCTTCATGTTTTAATTTACAAGTAATATCAGAGCACGCGTGTGGGGATTAATCAATCAACAAAATGAAATTATACGGCATATGCTGTCATGTGAATGCTCCGAAGTCCACATAATTTAGTCAATGCTGAGTGTTGGGTTCGATCTCAAAAAAAAAAAAAAAAGATTAATCAAGGGTTTAGCTGTGTCAGTTTTAATAGGCTTATAGGAACACACACCCTTTCTGTGGATTAAACACTCTTCGATGTAGCCCAGAGAGATTATTAAAAAACAAAGACAACATTATTCCAATTTGGACCAGCGCCATGACAATGAAGATCTTCACGATTCATTCAGTATCCAGGCACTGCATTTGTTTTTTATTATTGGATCAACTGTTTATGGCATAAAACAGCAAAATGAGTTGAATGCCAATAGATCCACTCGGTAAAGCAGGAAAATGCCAGAACTGTCTGACTGTTTTACCGTCTGTGCGATGCTGTGACGCCCTCGGCCTCTGTGAGCTAAAAGCCTTAAAATGTGAGAGTGAGCCAGCTACCTGGACCAGAACCCAGAGTCTCCAGGAGGACATTTTAATGGGATGAGGTGATGTGGAAAGCAGCGGCGTGGCCATTGTTGCTGCATCTATTCGAGTTGTTTCAGCAAGTAGAGTCCTGCTGGGTGAGATCACCGGCTCAGAAACGGGATGATGACATCACGCTCGGCTGACCTGAGGTGGGAGGGACGGTGGGAGACAGCCAGGAAGGCAGACGTCCTGAACCACACGCCAGCATGGAACGAACAGTAGTGGCAGGATGTGGATGTTGTTTTTCTTAATACGAGTCCATTTTATCTTTATTTATATATTTATGTGCTGTACTTACCTTTGGGTTTCTCACTCTAATTTAGGGTACGGCATGAATTGAAATGGAAACATAGCCACCATAAGGGGAAATGTAAAATTGAAACAATAGGCTACATAATATTTTCTACATATTTGCTGTTTGGGGGAGGGTCCCATATTTAAATTTCAGCCCACAAGCTTGGATTTGTCATCAGTTTATAAGCGACATGATCAGCTAATAAATTCAAATGAATGTTAAATTAATGCAAAGTAAAAAATAAATAAATATTCAGTATAGCGGTAAACACATCGTTCACATCATGATGACTCACAGTGAGAGTGTGACTCACTGGTTGAGTCACATTACCAGCAAGTCACCGTCCTGCACAATTCAATGAAGCAAACCAGCTGAACCAAAACCAGACAAATGCTGAACAGCCTCAGTACCACAACAGTAACTTTCATGTTTGAATGCAAAAGTACAACTGATGAGGGATCCACAGTTCTATCTCCAGGCGAGCAAGTTAAGGTTAGCACACTGAGGTTCACATATGCAGGTCCGCGACAGATTTTCTGCCGTGTTCTCTGTCTTATGGGAAAGGTAGTCTAACACATACGGAGTTTATTGTAAAAACTACTTTATCAAGAGAGTAGCTTGTAGTTTGAAAAGCTACAACGTCAAAGAAGCTTCCTCACATCACACTGCACATTGGTCACACTCAGGTTTGTTAGTCAGACCAGACTGCCACATCTCATAAATCTATTTTACACTGTCTGGAATATTATTTGAAGGACTGTCTTCTGTCCCAACGTGGGCTTACATCCTCACACTGTCCCTCTCCTCTCATTCCCTCAGGCTGCAGACACAGGACAGAGTCAGAAGAATCTTTGTCCCTCTGCCATAAATACACAGAACAGAACTTCCCCTGTGGAGTCACTGTCCTAAAATAACTACGGTCACCGTATTGTTGTGTTAGTATGCACACAGGTCATTTGTTAACTGGTGGAAGAGACGAAAAAGATGCATCAGTATTTCACACCCTGGCCAGATTAATTGGATTAAAGTTAAATTGTCACGGGAACCATCTGCAAAAAGACCCGAGTTCTTCTTGTGTTCACGCCTTTTTGGTCCTCTTAGAGATGTCGTTTTTATTTTCGCACAAAAAAATAATCTGTATTCAACCCATCCTACCTATGAGGAGCAGTGGACCAACTCCAAAAGTATCGCCTCGTGATTTGCTTCGGAGCACATGTTTTAGTGGGTGCAGAGAAACCAAACTGGACCACCCAGATGAAAGTCATACAGACACAGAGACAACTTGCAAACTCCACACAGACAGCACCAGGGTCCACACTGCATT
>OMNV01012626.1:35000-46716 GCA_900303265.1 Brotula barbata
TCTGTTTTCCAGATGTGTTGACACCTTCTACTTTAATCCCTACTCGCAATGATTACACCCTCAGTATTTTTGCCATTCAGGCTTCTCCAGCTGTTCGATTGGATGGGGAATGATGTTGTAGCACTACAATGGAGTTTCTCTTATGTTTACAAACCTAACTTTGAACAATTTAATTTCACCAGAGATAAATTGGTTTGGTGCCCAAATCTCTGGTGCCCAGCAAGACCCAGCATAAGTGAACCTGAGGTGGGAACTGTAACAACATCACGATCGGATGCGTGTCAGTCTACCTTTGCAATGATGCCACAACAAATTGGTGGGACTGTGGGCCCGTTCTCTCGATAGGACCTTGGTTCTGGTCAAGTGCTGATGTGTCTCATGTGTTTATTATATTCTGATGTATGGTTACATCTCATCGAGGTATTTTATTCTTCTCATGCACAGCTCCCATGTCACACATTACCATTCAAGGAGAGATAATCTCTCTTGGAAATTCCTGTCCCAAGATTTCATCTTTTTGAGTTATACAAATAAACTTCATCTTACTTGAATTGGTTACAGAAATGGTAAAAGCAGCGTTTGATTGACTTTGAGGGTTCTCTGTCATATTCCTGATGGGAGCTCGTTGGATGTGTTCAGTTTGGATTGATGGTCAGCTGTGCTCTTGGTTGTTATTGATGACTCATGAGTGCCTAAGACTGCAACCTGTCAATCTGAATGCTTGTTACTGATGTCTGAAGCATTAATGAAATGTTAATCCACCAAATGTTAAAGCTATTAGTGAAAAAATGTGAAAACTCATTTTTCATTGATTTGTTGATCAAGTAGTGGATCAGGCTTGATGAACCCTGACAGGCCTGATGTAAATGAGGCCTGAGTGAATGAGCTGCGTTACTGATTGACATTGACCTGTCTTTGTTTTTCACATTGTTGGCCCCCAGCCCACTCTTCTCATTAATCTCCTCACTTTCATCTGTTTATCTCTTCACTCCTACTCTCACTAATGTGGTTTATGATTGTCAGAGATGTTAAGCTTAATTTGTCATGTGGTCTGTAATAGAAACGAGAGCATATTTAGATCGAAACAGTTGAGTTTGAATTCTATGGTGGGTTTACAAAGCACTAATTGGGCCTAAACATCACAACCTCAAAAGCTTATCACTAGATTAGATTAAATCTGGTCTAAAAATGTTTCTGCTTTTTATTAAAAAACTATTACCATTTTTAGGTACAGTTCTGTCTTTCTTATTGCAGAGCACATTGGATTTTGCTGGCCATGGACTTCAAACTCATACTGCCCATATATGATCTTCAACTTTCTGGGTAAGTGTGCAAATAAATTTTCCTTGACATGATCTGAGCCGGTCTATGCTAAACACCAGATAATTATGTGTGTAGGTGTGTGTGATTGCTTCATGTGAGTGAGGATCAGATTTCAACTGTATGGAAACAGACAACATAAACACGTTAACTCTTCTTCTCCGTAGTCGGTATTGTTTGTTATCAGTTAATCTTATCTGCTTTTGTTTGAGTTGAAGTGCAAAGTTACAGCTGAAGGGTTTTACTTTGTACTAATTACTTTAAGAAGTATTTAAATCTTTTATTTGTTGGAGAATTATACACGTGAAAGGACATCATTGCTATTTCAGGTATTTGATCAGATGTTGTGAAGAAATTTGTAATTAAGTTCGTTAAAAAAACAAAAACAAAAAAAACTTTCTACCTGGGTTCATCAAGAAGAAATCCATCCTGAATCGAGGTGTATCTTGGTGCCCTCATGTGTTATTCAATTGTAATAACATTTTATATTTACTTAGATGTTTTATTATTCTTGACAATAAGAATAAAATTTGTATGGACCTTCTTCTAATGAATGAGGCTCACAGTTTCCTCACATTTGAGAAAAAAGTCAGGAAAAATACAAATGAAAACATACAAGCTTACATCTTATTTATTATTATTTTACTTTTACTTTATTATAAGATTCCTTGTAGGAGCGACACCTCACAAAGATAGCAAGCGTACAAAATGACAACATAGAGGTACAACATGATATACCACAAATACACACCGTAATAACAACAGTGACTTTAAAATGAAAGATCAGAGTAATAACAAATCACAACGAATTATAACATAATGAGGAAAAATCACACACACACACACAAAGATTAGGGGAAAAAATCATCATGTTTACTATTAAGTTTTGATGACTAACTAATGAGTAATTAACAAACTAAGAACGTTTCTGACTTCAAGCCCATTTTCCGCCCTCCGTTTATTCCCCGGCTCGTTTCAGCCGTGCTCCGGTGTTTAGATCGCGGTATCCCGTGCCCGTTTTTATCGCTGCCATACTGACGACACGCGCTGACACGGAAGTTGCGGGATGTCCCGTGCGCCGCGGACATGCGCAGTAGGGCGCTGGGTGTAGTCGTGACTCTCGTCTTTTCCTGCTGGAGTTTCTCCATGGCGCTGGACACAAAGAGCTGAGGCCCGATCGTGAACCAGGACGAGCGGGAGGAGAAGCTGAGGACGCGGCCTGAGTCCCCGGAAACTTTCCCATTTCATGCGTTTACTCGTTTTCCCAGGAATCGGTCGATAAGCGAACTTTGTGGAAAAGTTTGTTTGGAGCGCAAAGAGACTTTTTGGCCGTGCGGGACAGACGGAAGGTCTGATCGGACTGAAAATGCCTACTTTGATCGGGGCTTTGGTTGCATGGACTTGCGTGGCGGTGTGCGTCCGCGGAGCCATGGATGAGTGCGCGGACGACCAGGGCAGACCGCAGCGCTGCATGCCGGAGTTCGTCAACGCCGCGTTCAACGTTACCGTGGTGGCGACGAACACCTGCGGCTCACCGCCGGAGGAATACTGCGTCCAGACCGGCGCCACCGGAGTCACCAAGTCCTGCCACATCTGTGACGCCCGGGACCCCAAAAACCACCACAGCGCGGTCTACCTGACCGACTACAACAACCAGCAGGACACCACCTGGTGGCAGAGCCAGACCATGCTGGCGGGGATCCAGTACCCCAACTCCATCAACCTCACCCTGCACCTCGGTAAGCTCCGCTCCGTACCGCGATCACCGTGCCGACCACCCTGACCTCGCCACCCCGCAGCTTTCCTCGCTGCTTGGCAACGTTGTAAACACGGGAAGACACATTTGAAAATGTCATTTATTTGAAACGAACCCCTCTTTCATTCAGCTCAGGTCCAAACCTGTAAAAGAACAGGTCTCAGTAGGATTCAGATCCAGCCGAGCATCAGTCGCTTCATCTTCCAGGTCTAGAAACTAACAAACTGTGTGCTAAAGTTAAAAAGATGTCCATTTGTCTCATAAAACGACTCACTTCATTCACTCACTGCATTGTTATGCAAAAACATCTGGCAAATAATACCAATCCAAGCTGCTGGAGGATTTCTCCATGTAGTCCGGTCTTACCTAAGACAGAAATCTGTCTGAGGCCGCTTTGCTCTCCTCACCCTCAGGACCTCAGTGACTCCAAAAACGTTTTTTAATTTCATATTCTGTTAGAGTTCAGGAATGAATTGAGAACCAGTTTGGTGTATTTTTCTATTTTAAAGAGATAGTACACATCAATAAACATCACACTAATGTACCAGATTTTGTCAAAAGTGCTGTGATCTGCAGTCTTTGGTCAGAGATTAAAGGGAAGAATAAAGAAAAATGATAATAAAATATAGATTACAGTAAAATAGAAGCAGACAGTCAGTGGTGAGGTCAGATATCACCGGGCAGATTTGAGGAGTTTTTGCTCCCAACAGTCTTACATGGAAGACATAGTTGACATTGTTGGGGGTGGTGTGTGTGTGTGTGTGTGTGTGTGTGTGTGTGTGAGTGTGTTGAGACCATGGGGGATGGGGTGTACAGCTATTTTCTGACCTGACTGTAGGGTCACAGCCTCTCCATCAGGAGTGACACCGGTCCTCCTACACTTCCTCTAACACCTTGAAAAGCTTCGCGTTGTGGTTTCCATTGTTTGCCTGGAGCAGACGCTGACAGGCTTTGGTTTTTTCTGGAGGAGCAGCGGAGGTGTTAAGTTTACGGCCTCCCATCTTGATGGGTTGGAGGCTCGATGTGTTGTTCTTGAAGGGCCCCCCAGCTCAGACAGGACAGAGGACAGCTGCTGCCACAGTCCAGTCTATATGCGTTATGGGACACGAGGGACGTCAGGATGCACGTCGGTGGTCAGGTCTTATATTCCAGGCAGTGGCTGGTCCCTGAACATAAATAACACACAGTCAAGTTTAAGCTCTTACAGTGAAAATATTCTTCTTTTAAAAGCCGAGTTTAACAACAGTCCCCCGTGGTGTTTAGTTGTAAAAGTCAGTGGACTGGTTTCTGTTTTCACATCTTTGTAGAGGATTTTTCATAAATGGTGTCTGACCTGACATTCCAATGAAAAATGACGCCGGCCCACGTCACATGACGACGCTGCGACAGTTACAGTTGGCGTGGAATAATGGGAGTGTTTCCGTCCGGCTGTGTTCAGTTGCCAGGATGTAGACAGCAGAAGGTTCGCACGTTTAGCAGCCAGTCAGGAATGGTCTTTGGATTTGTTGAATAAATAGCTCTGTGTCTCTTTATGCATGATTATTTTAAAACCAAGCAGCCAGTGATCATCTATGAATCCGGACAGCCTCGTTGTTGATTGATTCATAATTTTCTTGACATTTTTCCATCCTTTTTGGCCCTGTAGCCGTGGATTTTGTTTTCCTTATGCACAGGCTGAGCCTTTCAAAAATACCTGTCTATTTCTGAAGCCAGTCTAACTCTATCCTCGCAGCACTACTGTTTTTAATAGTGCTTGACATTCCTGAGTGGTTTAGTCATGCTGCTCGTTGCTGCTCAGCGGTCTATCTCTGTAGCCTCAGGTAGTAAAGTTTGATTAGCGCTGCAGTGGGCCCAGGAGCTCGTTTTCAAATGGAAATGCATCTTAAGCACACACTGATTCTTGGTTTCTTGTCTCGTCTCCTCGGGGCTGCGTTTTCATCGATGGTCTGCTGTTTTCTTGATAATTGGTGCCAAGGCTTTGTCCTGCCGCACAGATCTTTTGTTTGGAGGACTCAGATCTCTGCCTTGGGCTGCGGGAATGTGACTGGCATCGCTCAGGTCGACTAAACTCGGTGCTGAACATCTCCAAACATGTTGAGCGGGGAAAGATTAGCTCTGGGTGGAATGTCGCTTCCTGCTAATGTATTCTATAGTTGTTAAAGGTGTAGTAAGTAACATTTTCATGAATCAAACCATCTCGGGTAAACCCAGGAAGCAGAGCGGAGGACTTCATCTTTGCTCTCCTTGTTTGTATGAATTAAACTCTGCTGGGAAAATCTGGTACTCTGCTGGGAAATCCGCTCAGGAAATGACCCGGTCAGAATCCTGAAGTGGCTTTGAGAGCGGGTCTCCAGTCCGCCTTAAGGCCTCACAGAGGGTTTACGAGACCAAAGTGCAGGATATGAGCTTATATTATGAAATCTACAGAAGGAGGAGAGTTTGGTGCCAACAAAATGAGTATGTAAAGATTTCAGAATGTTCTGGCAGACATTACTACCTCACACTGCCTCATGTTCCTACTTTAGGATTCTAAACTCCACCAAATATTAGGATTAGGCAGAGTCGGAGCTGTGAAACTTGCCCGTATTTTTTGGAAACCTCATTTATACATGCAGAGTGAATAAACTGAGCACAAATTGAAATATGTTTACTGATTTAAAGAGTTTATGTGTACTTACTTGAATTATTAAGCCACAGAAACATCTTAATGGGAGTATTTGACCTCATCATTCATTTTTCTCTGTAGGAGGAATCCTCATTCTTACATGCATGTATACAAGTACATTTTTCCTTTCATTGCAGTAACGACAAATCCTGAGAGCACTGAGTGTATGTCAATGGAAAGTAGAACTCCACCATCGTCATCGGTGCCGTCTTCATTCTAGATATTTTACTTGGCTGCTGAAGTGACAAATGTGAGCGGAGAATTTTACAATCAACGAATCGAGGAGTTTTCTGCGATGCGGGAATGTCTTTGTGTGTCGTAGACTGACCTTTGACCTTTGAAGCACACCTGGACTCCACCCGTGTCTTCACCTCCAGAGGTGTTTGGGCTTCGCTTTGTTTAAATCTATTTATAGTGGAGGTCACTGACAGAGATGATAAATCTGCATGAAATGAGACATTTCAGGGAACGGGACGCCCTGCTGTCGCTGTAATCCAAGGATCCCGTCACGCTTTGCAATGTTACTTGGGTAAAGTTTGGATCTTTGGGTTGGTGTGCGTGTTTGGGACTTTGATGACTTTTATCTCTGGTGCTGCTGGCTGTCTGGTTGAGACAGGAAGGCAACGTGTCTGGACACGACGCTGCTGCTCTGAAGTGAAGAGCAGGCAGAGGGGGACATGAAAGGCCCACAAAGAGAAAGAAAGCTGCAGATGGACAGATGTGCCTCCCCTCATTTATCTGTATTTAACCATACACACTGCAGTGTTTGTGCAAGTGGAGCTCAAATTCCCCACAAATGGGAGAGGGTGGAGGTCCCGGTTACCTGAGCGTTCAGGTGACAGCGTCGGCAATAATTGGCATTCATTGACTGGGTTCAAAGTCGACTATAGGTCTGTAGACCGGACTGTTATCGGGGCCGAATGGTTTAGGCGAATAATCAAATGGAATGGTTACCGTGCTGCCCTACATTAGTCCCAGAGGAGTGCTGGTGTGTGCTGGATCGCTCAGAGAGCCACAGGTTTCCCAGCCCGTTTCCTCTCAGAGATGAGTTCACGTTCAGGAAGCCGACGTGTTTGCCCGAGCGTCCATATCTGCCTCCAGCGTTTAAACTCAGCTCTGCCTTCCCTCTCAGCACCTGAAATCTCCACACGCATCCGCCCGATAACAGCAGCGTGTTGTTCATTAACTGTGTGGGTGTGATGGAGCCGGACCAGCCAGGCCACGGCACAAAACCAACATTTTCACACTAAACACACACAAGCCTGATTTTGTCCTGCGGTTCAATCTGTGTTTTCACTGCTGCAAAGCTAAAAAAAAAAGCCAACATTTTCACCAACACATTTGTTTTCAGTTAAATAGAAGATCAGGAATGATTCAAAAATGTTACTCAGGAACTCATTAATAAGATGCTCTGTGCGAAATGGATCCATGACAATTTTCATAATCTGGAGCAGCTGAATAGTATGTAAACAAACCATGACGTCGAGCTGGAAGCTGCTACGGGGACTCCAACACTGAAAAGTTACCAATTAAATTAGTTTTACAAAACAAAGAATGCAGACAAATGAGCGATAACGAAAATATGTACGGGTGGAATCCGATTATATGGGTGAAACTCCGGCCTTCTAGCTGCAGTCCTCAGCTGAACCTGGCAGAGAATCCAAACAGGACTGAGAAGCGTTTGGTTGTAACCTCTGGTTCAAATTAAATGCGTTTATTTGGTTCCCAAGTGTTCCCATCTGTACGCTGGTAGCCAATATGTTCCCGCTTGTTGCTCAACACTTGGCAGCGATGCGCGGCGTGAATTCGCAGACGTGCTGCCAAAGTGCGTTCGTCTGTTGGTCCTATAATACGCAGCACGTCTTTACCAAACCAAAGCTGCTCTGGCCAGCAGACAGGAAGAGCTTTGTGCGTCCCAGAGTCTTCAGTGTGGGAAAACCACGGCGGCTGATTCTCTGGCCCCCGAGGTGCTCGTCATTTTCCTCGTAGGCTTTCCCAACCTCCGTAAAAGAACAAGCCATTTTTTTTCCTCTGGAGTGGCCAGCTGTTGCAAATTATACCAATCTGAGAGTGCAGAGAGGAGGAGGAGGAGGAGGAGGACAGTGAGGAGGCATCTGGTTAGGAGCTATTGTTTTTCTGTCTGTGGAATGAGCTCAGCGTGGGAAACTGGGATGTTTAGAGATTACCGTAGCTGCACAGCTGGACGATTTGGTTTGGAAATCAGTAATGCCTTAGTGCAGCTGATGAAAGAGCGGGAAACCCAAAGAAGCTCGTGGAACGCTGGGAGACCGTTTGACTTCCAGTCAACATCACATCCACTCTCCAAACCGTTTGGCTTTTGAACCTGAGCACCTTTTAATTTAGCTTACAAAAAGAATCGGAGCTCCTTTAATTGTCAGAGAGCACAAGTACAGACTTGGCTCATTTCAAAGAGTTTTAGGGATTTTTCAGCTTAATATCTGTGTAATCCTGCACGAAAGCCACCAGAATCTCCCTCAGTCCACCCATGAATAAATCCTTTAATAGTCGTGTCATTTCAGAGACACCAGGTTCAATAAAAGCTCGTCCTCGTTGTTTGGACTCATGTTATGAGTGTGGCTTCAGGACAAGACCACTTTATGACGTCTCACATCAACAATTGATGGATTATCAGTGTGAATGTCACATTTGGACAGATATTCCTGGATCTCCGAGCATGAATCCAATGTTCCACTGGAGCCTCTTTCACACAGAGATCACAAAATACTGGAAGAGAGAAGTTGTGAAGACATTACGTGATTTCTATAATTCAGCCCATCCCTGAGTGTGTGACAGCCTGATCATCCATCAGTAAGGCGTAATGTAGCTTAAACACCAACTCGGTCTAAGTACTGCTGAGACTGACAAAGTCCAGGTTTGATAGATGAAAGCTGAGAAGTATTAAAATGATGACACGGGGACATGAAGACTGAGTTCAGTCCATCTGTGTTTCACTGTTGAAATCTAAGAAGCATCATCAAGGATTCTTTTTTTATCGCTTGAAGAATTTGCTGTTGTTTTGCCTCGATGTGTTCACTGACTTCAAAGAGGCATTCAGGTACTGGAGCGAGTAACAAACCCCTCCCCCTCCTTAAGACCGCCGGGCTAAATACAGCTGGCTTCACACAGACGTGCCGACTTGTGTCCATTAGGGAGCCAATGGTTGGCAGCCACTCAGGCCGTCTTCACGGGATGACACCCCACGTGTCCTTCACGTAACCTTAAATCCCTTTAACCTCACAATGAAAGTAAAAATATGATAAAAACCAGTATGACCTACTGACATCTCCAACAGGAACGCCGCTATAAACAGCTGTGTGTGTGTGTGTGTGTGTGTGTGTGTGTGTGTGTGTGTGTGTGAGAGAGTTAGTTATGAAACCATAAAATCTCCTAAACCTCCATTTCCAGTTGAAAGTGTTTCTTAATTGCCTCTTGGTTGTTCAAATTAAAGCTTTTCTTCTTTTGACGCGGTAAAATATGTTTGTCATCTCTGTTTCGTCTCTATGTTTCAAAACGTAAGATATCGGTCAGAACTCCTCCGAGAGGTTCAAGGCTCCTCTCATATCTCATCTGAGTGACCTTGCAGCTTAAAGCAGCCCCTCTCCCCTCCCCCCTCCTGTTGGTGGGTCATGTGAAACCTGCTGCCTGTCATAGTTTGGTCTTTGTTGTCATGTTTCTTTTCTGCGTTCCAGGACGGATTTGTCCACAATTTCTCTCACTCTCATCCTGTGTGGATCCAGTGTGATATGTATGTTAGTCACATATCCTTAAATGAATATTTGGGGGCCCCTGGGGCCAGGGCCCGTCCCGTGCCTGTGATTGTGTGTCGCTTTACCGTTTGTGTGTCCAGAATAAGTTTCCTGCTGCTTTTCCAGCCTTTGGAACCTTTCCAGCTGTGTTGTGAGATTGTTGGTCTTGCTGGTCAAACGTCTTCACTTCCTGTTAGAACAAACGAGAGCATTTCTTCACTTTGTTGTGACATTCCTGCCTTTGAACCCTCAGTGATGTATAGACACACACATGCACACACATCTAGAATTTGCACTTTTGATGACAAATGTTCCTAGTTCTTATGTTTCCACAAATTCAGTGTCATTGTCACACTGCGTCCAGAGTGAAGACATCACTGTCCAAAAATCGATCCTAATACATCAATGACAATGTCATGTGATACATAAATTCTTTAGAAAAATGCCGGGTCTGAAAGGATTCCTAAGATCCTCCGTAAGATGCCAGGCGTCGGGATTCTGATTTCTGATTGCTCAGCCGGAGCTTGTGAACCCTTTTGCTCGCCTGCCGCTGTTGATGAGTGCAGTCAGAATAATAAAAGATGCACACCTCAGGCGATGTCTCTATGTCTGAATATCAAACGGTGAGTCAGTGTCTGCGAGGAACAACAAGCTGCTAATTCATCACCGAAAAAACCCAGAGACTCCAGCTGTGTCAGTACCAACACCGCAGTGTGAATCCTCGGCCTGTTAAAGCACTACTTATTTAATTAGTACCATAAAAAATGCACAGCTCCATCACAACACACCGCCTATGATGTCATGATTTTCTGTATATTTTTACTGCTACAAATCCAGACTTTTATTATCAATAAAGTAAAATAAATTTCGTTGTACAGCAATATTGCTGACATCATCTTTTTCTGGATTTCTAGGCATAACTCTGGTTACAACTCTGATGCCTTAATGTAGAGCAACAATAAAAACGTGATCCTGGACAAGGAGATCTTTTAAGATCTCCATCAGTGTCTGAACTCAGGCTGTTGACATAGTGCACACATTTTAATATTCATTTTTATAGTGAAGCTTATTTCTCAAAAACCCCATGGAGTGTACACACCTGCTGTTCTTTGATGTTTGTAACCTTAATATGACACATTATATAAGTGAGTAAAAACTTTGACTTTCAGACTGGAAAGGAGTGAGCAGGAATTCAGTGCACACTTTCAAATTCTGTCTGTGGACGTGAAGGGACATACACAGTGAGGGAAATGTCTCCCTGCCTATCTTGGGCACCGTTATGCACACAGCTGTAATCAGCTGTTCTGCTAACTAACAGACCGAGACAGGTGAGAACCTCGTATGGAAAAAGTCTTCCTGTGGTCTGCATGATGAGTGGTTGGAGCATCAGAGCGCTCAGTGTCAGGATCAGAGATGAAACAAAGTGGCCGAGTTTGTCTGACATCCTGGAAACGTTCCATGAATGGGGACGTGGTCGGTCTGAGACAAGGACGGGATCTATGTGAAGATCAGAGGAGAGCTCCCCTCCTCAGCTCCTAAAACCTGACACACACTCTTTTGTCTTTTTTTTGTGGGGGTGGGGGTCTTCAGGGGGTAGATTAGCCTTTTTGTGTGCTCATTCTTTTCTTTTCCTTCGTATCCGTCCGTCTTATCTTGCCCTCTTGCTCTCTTTAATCTTCTATCCATCTCTTTGGTATGTGAACCTGCAACATTTCCACCGTCATTAGATTCTACATACCAAACACCAGAAAAACACTGAAGTCTGGAAAACACACTTAAAGTGGTGCTCCATCATTTTACAACAGAGTTCCTCACCTGGCCCACTTCATCTCAATGATGAAACACAGTGAAGTGTGTGTGTGTGTGTGTCTGTGAATAATTACACACTGAACATAAAACACAATGTTAGCATACTTGAACAGGCAATGATGGCGTTTAGATTCCATAGATGTTACCCACAATTAGAGGTGAAACAGAGAATCTCTCTCTTTTTCTCTCTCTCACCCTCTCTCTCTCACCCTCTCTCTCTCTCTCTCTCTCGCTCTCTCTCTCTCTCTCTCTCTCTCTCTCTCTCTCTCTCTCCTCTTAGATGAAGCACACTGGGTGTCCGTCTCCTGATGCTTTTGTTGCTGTGTGTTTGCTCTCCCAGTCAACGCTCTTTACTTCTTTACTTTGAAGTGGAAACTCAACATTCTTTTTGCTGTGTGC
>OMNV01012627.1:0-15000 GCA_900303265.1 Brotula barbata
CAGCAATTGGATTTGGATCAAGAGGAAGGACAACAACTGGGCCGCAAGATGACCAATGAGAGCGAGCCTGTGGCTGAAGAGAGCCCACAGTTGGAACCCTTTAGCAAGTGAAAGCTAGTCAGTTTTCACTGCCCCACTCAGGTGAGGTGTTCAGGTTAAGGGGCGAAACACTAACTGAACCGTAGATGCCTGCTGACGATGCTGGAAAAGGGTTCCGACAATGTGGTTGCTCCAAAGAGTAAGCGCAGGTAGCAGGTGATGAGAAGTTAAAAGTTGAATTTAACTCCCACTAAGGACATCAAGCAAGAAGGTGTGCGCTGCAAGTATTCTAGGGATTGTTCCATCAAGTCCTAAAAGCCTTACTTACATAGTTAGTAAAACTAGTAATTGGTGAATTCCAATAATCTGCTGATCTCTTTTTGTATAAGTAGTATGCTTTTAATATGTTGGTCCTTTATCTTTACTTGTGAATTGTTTTCGTTTTTGGCGTTATTGCCCTAACTAGTTTCAAAGACATGCAAGTGATTCATTTAACCTACAACCAGCATTAACGCGATAAAAAATCCATTTACAATTAACTTTGATCCAGTAAATGACAGAATGTCAAATAAATGGAGCCAAAATCAGGAACAGAAGTAAAAGGACAGCCTTTAATCATCACTAAAGGCAGGCAAAAATTCAATATACAGGGGTAACAGAAACTCCTAAATTCATTTTTTTATACATATATATGTATATGTGTTTATATATATATAAACACACACACATATGTATATATATTCATATATAAATATGTATAATATTGGACAAGGATGATGACAGACAGCTGGGTGAGTTCCTGTAAAAAGAGGATTATGATGTCCAAATCAGCATTATATAATACATGTCATGGCATTTTACATGTGCAACTAACAAAAAGTACAATACAGATATATTTTAGAATATTTGCACAATATTAGCATAAATGTTTATAAAATTATTTATAAAATGTAATGTTATTAAATAATTCTAAAACATAAAAAATGGACAACAGGGACATCATCAACACAAAGCTGATTCCACAGTTGTGAAACACGTCATGAGCACCGTTTGACCCCGAAGGAAACACACTCACACGCAAACACACACACACACAGTAACACACATAAGATTAACCAATCTACGCTCCAAATCAACATTGTGCAGCTCCCGACAGACCAAAGTTAGCGTTCATGCTAAACTCTTTGGGCCTCTTTCACACCTCACCATTCAAGTGTAATCTCAGCACCTGGATAATAACGACTGATTCATCATTTACACCTTCCATCCACGCGTCGTGTACCCGCCCTGCTCTGCGTACCGTCCTCATCCATTTTTGGATGAAGCATGGGCCGAGGCGTGGACCGGTATGAAGGACACAAAAGAATGACTTAAATGTGCCACAATTCTAACAACGATGGAATTTGAATTCTAGTAGAATCTAAACTGAATCATAATAACAATAATTTCCCGTCCTCCATATTAGAAAAGTAACAAGTGAACACAGTTCGGACAGCAGAAATAATGACAGCAGGACCACGAGCAGGGAACAGGAAGTGTTCCTACTGGTTGACTGAAATCCTTGCAGGCTGTCTTTGGTGCTCAGTTTGGGTCCGATTCACATGCGTGGGCTGTTTAAGCACAGACAAGTGATGGAGAGAAGTCAGGTCTGTAATATACAGTATATACAATCTCAAAATATGATTTCTTTCTTTCACGGTCTCTGCCTCAGTAATTCTTAAAAGTAATGATAGGAGCAACGTTGTGTCATTGTGAGAATTCTGACACATTTAAGACGTCTCTGAAGACATATCAGCCCTCTGATGTCCGATCCATTCCTGTCCCTGCCAACACAGATTGGTCACAGCATCTGATAACAGCGCTTCCTGTTTGATCACCAACCTTTCCATGTGTTCAAAAATATCTGTGGATCTGTGGATATATGCTGAGGGATCATTAAGTAGTATTAGGTGATACATGAGAGCAGGGGCCCATCATTCTTCTTGTAGACTAGCATGGAGGACGACCTTGGTTGTCTCTTGTAGTGTTCATGATATACAGGCAGGAGCTGAATCTATCCCACATGAGACATCTATTCTTCTATTTTGTACAAATCAAGCCTTTACTCATAAAGTTAGAGCCATGTTGCGAGCTCATTTCAACATCAGCACTGCTCTGTGGAAGCTCTACTGGCGATACTGATGAAGATGAAAACTGCTGCGACGCTACACGGCGTCGCTGTGAAGGGATAGCTGACCAAACATGGGGCAGAGAAATGGACGAGATCCAGGTACTCTCAGCATTCCTGCTCCATCACAACCTGGCCCATCTATAGATCTGAGGATGAGTGAATCTCCTCATTCTTCATTCCATCAATCTTTTATCCTACACACACTCACACACACTCACACACACACACATATTTAATACTTTAAATATCATATTTGTACATTTAGAAACATACTGTTGAGCTGAAATTGCAACGATGATCTATAATACAGTACAACAGAGTAAAACATGAAGAGAGTACAAGAGGAAGGGGAGGAGACGAGCCTGAGAGAAAGAATCACACACTCACGTTCAATCACTCCCAAACAACACGTCTTTCTTTTTAGGTTTGGTGTAAAGCACAACAACTATTGAACATCGTCAAGTCTTCATCCAACCTGGGAACTTTTAGCTCACCTAAAACTCTTCATTGTAAATGTTTTCTTTTGTAAAAAAAAAAAAAAAAAAAAAAAAAATCCCATTCAAAATATAAAGTATTTACCATTCAAATAATTTCTATAAAAATGGTAAAATTGGTGCATTTGGTCATTAGCTCTCGTGCAGTATTTTCTTGGCATAAAAATCTCTACAGGTTTCACAGCAGCGCTGGTACCACCTCATGTCCTGACAGAGGTTCTTCTCCCGGATCACACGGCAATACACCGTCCACTGGTCCCCTACGCACTTGTAGGACAGAGCAGCTGAGGGGACAGAGAAGACGGACGTCAGTATTTGAGTTCCAACTTACATTAGAGGCCAAAGTGCTGAACATTATTATGGGCACTGCAGACATTCATAAAACTCATAAAGAATGAACATAACAACACAGCCACATGCTACATCTAACGTGGGCCGAATCACGGAGCTTCTCTTCTGTTTCCAGGTTGGATTCAGCAGCAACTCCGGTCAGTTTAATTCAAATCAGATGATCATGTACAGCAGATTTTGACAGTGAATGAATTGTAGATGGTATTGGACTTTTTATGAACTGTAACCCACAGAAAATGTTCCACAGTCGTTTATTTTTACAACCCACAAACATATCATCATATGTTTTTACTTTTCATTTTTCGTGCCGATTATTTGCGTGGAAATTTATCAAGATTTAGTGTTTTAATTTAAACTTGCACACCAGGGCGGTAAAAAGTCCATGACCACTTTGTCGTCGGTAGAATTCCGTCTGCGATCCTGCACGCTTGACCGATGGAGTGACGTCACTCTTTCCAAACATTAACCCGACTCCGGCTGAAAATTTAGTGAAACCCTGATCAGATTTTATAATTACCGATGTTTGTATGTACGTCATACGTCATTTATGTGATTAAGATTAAGAACAAACTCCACAGATCAGGTTAATGTTCATATCTCAGGAAATATGCTGTGTACTCCAAACGTAATCTATATGTGGTGGCGTTTGTTGAAATGCGTGTAACGGCGACTCTCTACGAAGGGAGTCACCTCCACGTGCAGCATGATGCACGTTCCTTTGAACGGAGGTCACTGCTGGACTCGGGGGACCCCAGAGAAGACACGGTCGTGTGTTTTCGTTCACATAATACGACGTTACACCCGCACACGAAACACAATGTTGGAGTGTCTCGTTTTCCTATCTTGTGCTTGTGTTGTTAATTTTTCAAAGTCTAAAATTACAATATTTCCTGTATATTTTATTGTAGTTTTTGTACAGGTACACAATTTGGATTTTTGAATATTTTTTGCATCAGATTTTTATCTACTTTACTATTTTTTCCACACCTCCTGAATTAATCTGTCTAAATTAAACGCAATAATCTTCATCCCTGTGTCTAATGAGCAGAGTGCATGCCTGTTGCGAACCCACATGTCTGCAGCTCGTCTGAGTCCTGCACTTTTAAAGTATTCAACAACATTTTGCGCTCCTCATTTTAAAACGCATCCATGGGCGCATGTAAGTAAAACATACATAGGCTTGACTTTGGAGCAGCTACTTTCTATGCGAAAAATGTAAAGACTTATATGACATAAATATGACTTATCACTGACATCCACATCAGTTTTGGGCCAAACTCTCACTAAATTTGTCTTGGATTATTATTATTATTTTTACTAAATGAATGCAGCTGATAATATAAGGGATTTGTTGTTCATTCGTTGAGCTTCTAAAGTCCAATTTGTCAGTTTAGTTCAGTTTTATGACATCACGTTGAATTTTGTGTTTCAGAATACTGTAATTGAATCAAATCCGGGCGGGAATTTAGACTTCTCCTGCGTCAAATAGTTTCGGTTATCCGTGAGGTCCAAGATGACATCTCACCGAGCCTGGGGGACGTGATGGTGTTCACATTGATTTTTTCACTGCAGATACCATGGTGACACGGTCGGTAGGTTGGTGGCCTTATTGTGGCTTGGCAGTCGTTGCCATGGCGACCAGTTACTTTGTGCATACACTGGACGACTCTGGACTGCAAGCCCCGCCCACAGGACGATGAGCACTGCAAAAAGCAAATGGGAGACGCCGGTCAGTTCGCTTCACTTCAAACAAGAACATGAATAAATCTTTGAAATCGCTCTACACACAAACCTTCATCATTAACCCACAAGAAAACGTACATCGGGACACGCTAACGTTTTAACGGAGGATTAAACGCTATATTCACGGAAGTCATTGAACTGTATTCTGGCGTCGAAGCCCCACCTTTGGGCCACCTGATTCCACTGGATCACTCTAAGCTGACGTGTGTGTACATGTTGAACCTTGTACCTTGGACCAGTCTCCAGTCTTCCATTCATAACATTTGGAATGGTCCTCACAGTGCTCCTCCTGCGCAGGCTCGGACAGAGGATCGCATCGGCCCTGCGCGTTGGAACATGACACCGTCCGTCTTCGAATGCCCTCACCACAGTCTGATGAACACTGAAAGAGAAAATGTGTCTTAGTGTCAGATTATAACGATGACATCCCATAATAACATCAACCCTGAATGTAGTGTGTGTAAGTCCTTCCTTGCCCATCCATTTCTGCAGAGCCTCCATTCTATTTATTAATATTGAAACTACCTTCTGTTGGTTTGTGTCACTGCGAACGGACTGCAATTATTTTCCATAAAAAAATAAATGATCCGCTCACTGAAGTAGAGGCCCATTCTACCAACTCTTCACACCACTTAGACCCACAGCACAAGGTGCTACTAAGACCAACCACAACCAAGACTTGAAGTTTCCAATGTTGGGGTCTCAGACCATGTGCTCCCAGGACAAAGTGGGGCCTACATGGAAAATCAAAAGTCTCCTTGCGAGCCTCCCTGCGAGCCCCCCTCCCGTTTTATGACCCTTGGGTCATAAACTTTGGAGAGCCCGCCTTTTCCACCTGGGCGTGGAAAACACTGCAAATTGGAAACCTCAGCCTCCCATTGGCTGAGATGCCTGGAACTTCACAGGGGTCCTGGTGATGTCACTCAGGTACTAAAAGCGTGCCACTCACGAGAAACCTTCGCTTCCGAGTACCAAGTCGCAGACGAAGGTGTTTTAAGAAGCGCTCCAAACGTTTGGTGAAATCATCCCGCCTGAAACCACAATCTTCACCTCGCCGGACGAGCTGCTTGATCGTCCATACCTACGAACCCCCGATCCGAAGGAGACAGCCACGGAACCCCGCCGCTCTCCGCCCCTCTTTCCTGAAGAAGGACGAAATTCGTCGAGGAGGAGTTGTCATCCCAATTAAGTCGACTCCGCTGATTTCCACTGTCCCACAGAGGAAACCAGTCTTTAGTATCGCCAGAGAGGCGAAACTAAAACCCGTCAGCGTTCAGCCCCGATCGCGCTGCACTCGCACCAGACGGCGTACCTTTAACCCAACTCCCCGAAGACGACTCACAGTAAGGGGCTTGTGTCTGGGCAGAGAATCAGTTAAGAGTTTACTTGAACTTTTTTGTGTTGTGAATCCCGGACCGCCGCGTCCAGTATAAATAAGTGTTAAAGTTTTGTTGGAAGTATTATCGTTGTTTCCCCTTTTATTTGATATTTTTGATCAGTGTTGTTTGTAAAACCACGAGTCGTGTTGGTTTCATTATCACTAAGATAAACTGATCGTTGCCGGTTGAAGGACCTGTGGCCCGTCCGAGGAACCCCTGTTCGTTCGCCGTGTTACTGTGTGGTAAAGGAAAGTTTATCGAACCACAAGGGTGACCTACGGATCTCTTCTTTGCATGCGTTGTCCGTCCCTGTCCCTTTTATTAACTCTCTCTGTCACGCATACACCCACAGACCCATACACCCCTATACCTAATACACACATTCACTGCCGTACACACGTTACATCTGCTTATTATTTATTAATTGAATTGATATTCAATTGTTGTTGAGATCATGAACTGTAAATAAATCCTGTGTGCCCTCAGCAGTTGTTGTTAGTGATTATTTGTGTGTGAATTTATGGTTGTAGCTGAACAACAAAGGTCTGCTCGGAGTTCACCCTTCACTTTATGAACTTATGATTCTGATTCGGCTTTGATAATTCGTTAATTGGTCCCTAATAACAGGGTGGTGCCCCGTAATTATCAACTATTTTCAATATTTTTTTTATATTAATACCTGACATTAAATTGTCAGAATTAATCGCCAATTTTCCAAATTTAGCTCCCTCTTCGCCATGACAGTTTGGTACAACATCTGTAGGACTTCAGACACTACACCAATCCCTCTATCCATGTCACGCTCCACCTTGCCCTCACTCGCGAACAAGACCCTGAGATACTTGAACTCCTCCACCTGAGGCAGTGGCTCTCCTCTCACCAAGAGGGAACATTCCACCTTTTTCCTGGAGAGTACCATGGCCTCAGATTTGGAAGTACTGATTCTCATCCCGGCTTCTTCACACTCGGCTTCAAACCTGCCCAATGCGCATCGAAGGTCACTGATGAAGCCATCAGAACCACATCATCTGCAAACAACAGAGATGTTATACTGAGGTGACCAAACTGGACGCTCTCCAATCCCTGACTGCACCTTGAGATCCTGTCCATGAAGATCACGAACAGGACCGGTGACAAGGGGCAGCCTTGGCGGAGTCCGATGCCCACAGGAAATAGGTCTGATTTAGCGCCGAGAACACGAACACAGCTTTGGCTGTAGTTGTACAGGGACCAGATAGTACATAACAATGACCCCTGTACCCCATACTCCTGCATCACCTCCCACAGAACACCCCAGGGAAAGCGGCCATAAGCCTTTTCCAGGTCTACATGTAGACCAGTTGGGCACACTCCCATGCTCCCTATGGTATTCATGCAAGAGAGAGAAAAGCTGGTCCACTGTTCCACAATCAGGGCAGAACCCACATTGTTCCTCCTGAATCTGAGGTTCGACTATCTGTCTGAGTCTCCTTTCCAGCACCCTGGCAAAGACTTTCCCGGGGGAGGCTGAGGAGTGTGATTCCTCTGTAGTTGAAACACAACCTTTGGTCCCCTTTCTTGAAAATGGTAACCACCACCCCGGTCTGCCAGTCCAGGGATACTGTGCCCGCCTTCCATGCAACATGGCATAGGCTTGGAAGCCATGCCAGCCCTACAACATCCAGGGACTTCAGCAATCTTTGGTTGAATCTCATCCACTCTCGTTGCTTTTCCACTGTGGAGGTTCTTGACTACCTCAGTTACTTTCACCAGGGAAATAGCATCTGATCCACCCAAGCCCTCCGTCCCTGCCTCCTCTCGGACTGGCATGGAGGACAGATTAAGGAGTTCCTCAAAGTGACAAGGGTATATTGCTCAAAAATGTAGACGTGCAGCCAAGGATCTTCACTTGGGGAGAGGGGAAATGAGCCGTCATCCATGCAGACGTTACGTTTTACTGCCATTCACTTTGATAAAGTTGTCCAAGACATAATATCTTGTAGGCAGTTGGTGAGGGCTTTGGGAGCAAGGGTTGTGTGAGAGGTACAGCTTAGTGTTGTGAACACAGTGGTGCTGAAAGATGGTGCCCTGGGAAGGTTGACAAATGATGAATAGTCTTGGCCCCAATACTGACCCAGGTGGGACACCATGTGGAACTGTTCAGCAAACCCAAGTTTCAGAAGTATTTCCATAGGAAGATACCTCATTTTATGTTCTGACCAATTCAATGCTGTACTTTTTCTTGTCCTGTCCGGATCTAATCCCCACAATTAGATCCGGTCAGCAGGGAGGAGTGAGGAGGGAATAAATCCACTTAGCCAGGTCAGTAGGGTTGACATGTTTGATGAGCGTCCTCTCCACCTTTAATTTAGTTACAATGACAAATGACACTAATTTACCAACAGAAATGGGAGAGTCAGACTACATGGTGTAATGTGGGCGAGTCAAGAAAAAAGGCTGCACGTCACGTTTGCCAACACAAAATAGAGCCCTTCAACTGAATGTATTTCAAAGGCCTATGGAATGTTAAAACTGTTCTTTTTCTATTGTTTGATGCATGTATGATGAAAACTAAAATGCTTCAAGTTTAGGCTATGTCTAGAATGCGCTCTAGAATATGTTCTAGGATGCGTCCCTTAGGTATGTCAGTGATTCCCGGGACACTCAGGTGTCTGCAGGCACCATGATGGAGAACTTTGATCATCATCTGCAGGATACAAATCATTTTTCCCAAAGCACAACCGGTATCACAGTGAAAAAGATATAAATGCACAGAGACTAGACAGAGATAAAACATGATCACTCTATCATGGCTGTGTCATGTCTATTGAATACAGTTTGGTTCTTTATTTGTAATTTGAGTGTTGTAAAGATTGGATCACGGCCATCTGCCCGTTGACGTGAACATGTTCATCTTAAGAAAAATAGACCAATATTAGATGTGTAGATGACACTAAGCAGAGGCGTGTCTTACCTCGGACCACTCGGAGGCCTCCCATACGGTGAGGCAGAGGTGTCCCTCGCAACCTTGGACATCAGGAGGTTTTTCCCCTTGGCAGTTCTGGTCCCTGGAGTGGATTAGTGAACCATTCTGGAGCTGGTAAGCACACACCACCTCCCTCTGCTGTACACCTTTGCCACAGGTCACTGAGCAGGAACCCCACTCACTTGTGACCCACCTGTAGAAAAACACCAAGCATACATGGCAGGATTCCTCCATGTCTCCTCCCAGTCAAATGTCTGAATGTCTCTCCCAGTGGAGGAGCCAAACCGCATCCTTCCCAGCTGGCCAATGCTTCAAACTCAGAGAGCTCACAGCTTGACAAATGCATTTAAAAGCACGTTTGGATCATCTACGTTCTGGCTGTCTGCGGTTGTGTGACTCGGTTCCATTTTCATTTAGTAAAGTCCTTTTCCCAACACTCACTTTATTCAATTATCCCCATGATAGCAACGAGACAACAGTTTACACGGCTACTCCTCATTTTAAGACCCACATGCCAATAGTGCCAGTAGTGTATTTGCTATTTACACAACGTGGGCGTTAGGCAGGAAATGAAAACTACATCAGGATCAGGATGACAATGACACTTGCACTGACACTTAGTGGGACCTTGTGCAGGCGTAAGATGTGGGCGGAAATTTCTGACTCCTCAGATGATGTGATGTGACTTTGTGCTGATGGACGCGTTGGATCGTGTAGAGAAGAGAACCCAGAGAACCAACAGCAACAACAACAACAGCTGTCAGTCTAAACTCAAGAACTAAATGCTGACGTGACAAAGTTCAGGCCGTCTCATTCCTGTCAAACATGTCAATTCAACATCTTTGATGTGTCCAACATCAGTTTGGGCAGTGAGAGCCAACCACGGTTCAAACAGGGCACCTGGGATCAGGATTGTTGTGGATAGTCAGGGTATCAGGAGGAAAGTAAATAAGGGGGGGCGGCGTGCTTTGGAGGGCAAGGGTCATCAAAGGGTTGCCGATTTGATCCGCCGCTCTTCCATGTAGAGAGTCCCTGAGCAAGACCCTGACCCCAAATTCTCCTGACACGCAAGCTGTCGGTGTGTAAACGTGTGTATGAATGGGTGAATGTGAGGCAAATCATCATATGGTACTTTTATAGAAATACAGTCCATTTACCATCACAATTAATAGTTAAATATATTTATAACATATATAGATATAAAATATTTAACAATATAAATATCTTGAATTAAGTGTGTATGAAGATAGTTAAGTGGAGTTAAATGGTTGAATGGAGTTTTGTTGAATAGTTTTTGTTGTTTTTGTTTTGTTGTTGTTGTTGAATTCATACGTGTTTTTGTCTCTGTGACATGTTTATCTCCCCACTGTGGGATCAATAAAGTTCATCTTATCTCACAGTGGGAGGAGACATTACTGTTTGATCAACTATAAGAACTTGATGTATATAAAATAAATAATTAGGAGAGCTATCAGTGTAGTTGTGATCATGTAAACCAAATGCTTTGAACTGTCTTCCATCCATTGTAACACACTGATGTGTGCGTGTGAGTGTGTGTGAGCCTCACCGATACTGGCAGGGGTGAGAGTTGCAGGGTCGTACGTGGGCCTGTGGTTGGCTCTCGGGATGACAGTAGCTGTTGTTGACCACCTCCATGCTTTTATTGGCTATCCTCATGCAGGAGACAACTGTCCTCCTCTCACCTGTCATTGAAGTGGTCAGGTCTCATAAACAGATTTGATTTTGGAGCTGATGACTCTGATTATGTGTGCAGATTCTCCATTTACACTGTGTCGTTCATTCTGGTGTGCAAGTTCCTCATTCGCTACATTTGCTAAAAATACGTAAAAACACTGTACATCATTTAAGGCAGAAAGACGTATGGATGTGATTCCACTGTTGTCTGACTGGGACACGTTGCGTGGTGTCCACCGGGTGAAGGCGTCTCACTCTGATAACGTTTAGAGCCCCGATGAACCTCAGTCTGCTACACTCATTCATTTGACTATAAACATGTAATCTGTGCTGTTTTCAGTGTAATTATGGTGTTCACATGTTACAAGATGTCCAATTATCGCCTTCACCTATGATGACTATGATGAATGTTGTGGTCGTGCGGTCTGATCTGTCAGGTGCTTTATCTTTGTCCATCTTTAAATATTTCTGCAATTATTTTCTAATTATCTATGATTGGTTCATATTTCACAGGATCCAATCAGGTAATTCATTTTGCTTCGCCGTTTCATTTTGAGCATTTATGTGTGTGTGTGTGTGTGTGAGCGTGTCACCTCCTCCACATTGGACCGTGCAGTCCTGCCACCTGCTGTGTGTCCAGATGTAGAGGTGTTCAGCCTCCTTCCCTTCCTCACTGCTCTTCTCCTGGCTGCTGTTCAGAGACATCGTGTACTCGTAGTGGATCCCATAGCTCTGATCGTGGAAGAGCAGCACCTGGGACATCAGGGCCCAGAGGTGGGTCATCTTCATCCACCTCTCAAAGAACCATCACTTTTCACATGTTTTTTGAGTTGCTGTCCACAGACTGGTACATAAATCCATTTATGTACCATTTAAAATAACAATCTGAATATCTGCAAGGAACATTTCTTAACATTTACATAAAACTATAGGAGCAGAAACAAAATGGCAGATGATGGAGACCGGCACAAATGAGCGTGGCCTGTTCTGTAGTTCATCAGACATTATGATCGGAGACGTGTGTGTCTGCCCCAAAAAAAACACGTGGGACTCCATGACTTCCTGTTTCCTGTTTGGACGGCTTCCTGTTCCAGTTATCTACTGCTCTCTTACCAAGTCTTCCTATAATGACGGCATGATTGAAATGGTTCAAAGGCTGTTTGCGTTCATTGCTAATGAGCTAAGCTAAGGTGGCGGCTAAAGAGCGGCGGCGTCCATCGTGGCGATCTGTCTGTGTGTGGCCTGTGTAGCTACTTCGTATCTTTCATGTCATCATTAATCATGAAAGACGACGTCACCGACCATTATCGAACCACTGCTCTGTAGCGTGCGTGCTTGGATCGCGGCCCCGCAGCAGGACCCCTACAACGCCCGTTTGTGTCAGTCTAAGTAGGCATAACTTCAAATTAGGACCTGGACCACGGTAGAACTTGGCGACGGCCAAGTCGACAATTGGCAAGATCGCTCAGAGATGCTTCCTGGAATAAAATGAAGACAGACAGTAAACTCATTCTCATTTGTTTACCATCAGGTGTAAGGGGGTCTTGGTGGGGCCCTTGGCAGACATCTTTTCCCAGAGTCCCCTCCTCACGTAGCGCACGGTAGTCCCAGCCAGCTCAAACTCTCCTGGCAGCTCGATCTTCCAGTCGCTGTTGATGGACCTCTTGCTGGAGTCCTTCATGGCTGCGTGAAGGACACAGGACGAGCGGCACTTAAGTCCCTGTTTGTCTGAGCTGGATCAGATTTTAATACCAGTTCTACATACCACAGACATCTAACACAACACTCCTCCACAACATTCCTGAGGTAACTTTACAACTTCCCAGTTCCTCTCGTGCGTCAACTCATCCATGAGCTTTGCTGTGATCACTGTGACGGTCGGATTCATCATGTCCGGGTAATAACAGGACGGTAGACAACGTTTGCGACGTATGTTTGGGGGGTATCCATACCCTCTACAACCTCTCTTTGCCTCATAGATGTTGATGTGTACCTTCACAAAGCTTCATTTAGCAGATCAGGCGTGAGTAGAGCGGAGCTGGACCGCCTGAGGACCAGCATGGGGCCACACTGCAGCGTACGGATTCATGGTCACCCAGCCGTGACCGCTGATGGAGTGTAGCAGTGTGTGTGTGCGTGTCCCTGTGTTGATGTGGGGCTCCAGCACGTGGGCAGCAGTTGTCAAACGTGTGATGGACTGAGGAGATGCAGTTACCCAGAAAGCTATGAGACGGTTTGTCCTCCACAACTTTGATCCTCCGGGCACCTGCAGGGATAACCGCCGCTTCGATGTAACCTGAGACCCAAACAGAAGCATTCATGGGAAAAGCGGAGGTTACAGACGCTCCACGTTTACTCCATCACGGTGTCGTTTCACAGTCTGTCCACAGCTACCCCGCGCACGGATACCTTCGAGTCCACGGCTCGCTCCCCGCGCACGCCTCTCGTCGAGAGAGCAGTCTGCAGCGGATCGGAACGCTATCTGATCAGACAGGAAGCTATCCGGGCGGGACTACAATCAATGCAGCTGGGACACATTCAGGTCCCTATCCAGGCATCATCCCGCCTCCTGGTCATGCTGTTATTTAGAATCGGGAGTTGTGACTCGCAATAAAGGGCAAACATGTGATTAAACAGTATAATCGGTCGGAGCTCTAAGTGGGCGTCGACGTTGCTGACCCTGCCCTGGTCAATGCTACACCTTCCCGCTATAAATAAACGCTTTCAGGTTAGGCGGCGCTGAAATCAACTCATGTTCAGATTTAGATTTAGATTTTTGTACCTTTGATGTAAGAATTGCTGATTCAATGGTTCAGTTTCTTGTTGTTCGTAGAAGACTGATGACACAATAAAAAACAGGACACTACAACATCTACATCACCTACACGGCCACGGTTAGAATATGAAGGTGTCAATCATCCGATCCACATTCAGACCCTGTCTGCAGTTAGTTCAAGCTGAAAACGGACAGATTAGGTCTAATTATCTCTTATACAGCTTGTGATATGATTCAGATTGTGGAGACGACGCGGCCGGATCCCTACAAGTCATTTAGAAAGTGGACAATATTTTGTGTGTATGGGGAAGAGGTGTGTGAGACAGGGAGTTCTAGTGTGTTTATATCATTATACAAACACACAAACACATTCGCATAAAGCTGATTTACTGACTAAAGTTCCATTTGATGATGTGCTGTGTATTTATATGAAACGTGGCCCCTCCCACTCTCTCACCTATTCCCTTGGTGTGGTTGAAGTCTCCCCTCACAATGTTGCAGGAACGTCCATCTCCATTACAAACACCGCAGCGGTCCTCTTTGGACAAGGAGCCGATGATGCCATTGCAGCCAATTTTCTAATCAAGACAACAAAGGACATCCCAAAACAAATGAGAACTCAAATGGAAAGAGTGAGAGAGAAAGAGAGAGAGACATGCACATCGTTCTCTCCTTTTGAAGGCACACTTTACTTACACTTTCACCATTTTCTGTCCTCTGTGCCCATCTAACTAAACAAAAGTTGTTTGTAGCTGCAGTCTCCTGCTCCTTTCACACACACAAGCATCTGGACCAAGACCACTTCCCTGCTTCTTGGACACGCGTTGGTAATCTCATAGTAATTATATCGGTTGTGAATGTAACGTTGCCACACACGTGCTGCCCTCGTAGATAATTTGACATTTGTATCTTTAATAAATCTTTATCCATGAAGGGTTAACAGGACTATCAACTGGACTTGATAGAAGACACATGACGACGTTTGGTCTCTAGTCCAAGAGTCCTCTTCAGTTCTAACTGACTGGTGGGGAGGCCCAGGTCTTTGACCTCTGTGGGGCCTGAGTCTGAGTCACTGATACCGGTGGCTCGGTAGCACCCCCGATACGACTCTCAGTAAAGGGTTGAGAGTCGTTGGAGTGATCAGACCGTCCTTAGGGCCACCACCCGACCAACAGGGGCTCCACTTTAAACAGGCGTGTCCAGTTCATTATGGACAAAGAGAAATATGTCCTAGTCTGGGGAACCACAACAATTAATGCATTCGTTTATTCTTCATTCTGAGAGACAAATGTGTGGTTATTTACACCTCCAGTGTGGAGTTTCTCATCTTCTCTTTTTCTGTACGATTCACCGGGACCACATCGGGTCCCGGGTTATGTTAAGAAGGT